>VZTL01034072.1:2797-16639 GCA_013400535.1 Scopus umbretta | reverse complement strand
CTGATTGACCTGCACATGCCTGCTGAGCACACTCAAGATTAACCGCTCCATAATCTTCCCCAGCAACGAGGTCAGGCTGACAGGCCTGTAGTTCCCTGGATCCTCCTTCCGGCCCTTCTTGTTGATGGCTGTCACATTGGCAAGCCCATCTACAAGCCCAATAGAATGATTTAGGTTTGAAGGCACCCTCAATGGCCACCTAGTCTAATTTCCACTCTAAGCAGATCTAATTAGATCAGGTTGCTTAGTGACTTGGGTAGTCAAGTCTTGAATACCTGCAAGGGTGGAAACGACAAGGATATATCTTCCCAGCTGGAAAATGAAATATTCAAACCAAGCAGCCAAGAACAAGAACCTGAGGTAGATGTTGCTGAGAAACTGCCTGAACAGCAAGGCCAGCAAGGCTTCAAGTGCCAAAAAGACAAACTCAATTGGATCCAGGTACTGTAACATGGAGCTAAATATCAAAGCCATGTATTTCTTATCTGCACATATACTGAATGGTGTGTCTGATTTTACATTGATGTATTTGAGGGAGAATGGGATGCACAAGAGGGTGTCAAGGAGAAGAATGGCATGGTGAAAGACAGTGAATCCCGTATCAGGAGCAGAAAGAAATATCTCTCCAGTTCTTCCAATGCAGGAGGCAAATTTGGCTTTAAGGGACAGTAAGAAAAGGGGAAGTAGGTCAGGAAAATGGAGTTTGGCTATAACTGAGTCACTGCTTGGAAATGGCCTCTGTGGCACACATTGTGACAATTCCATGGCTCTGAAGGCACAAGTGGCTCTACATGAGAGCCTGGCCATCAGGTAGGCTGCTGTGCTGGCTCAGGGCTGCTGGGCAGTGGCAGTCCCCAGCTGCAGGGCACAAGGAGCCAGCAAATCTTCTCATGTCCCCATCAGCAGGTCACTTCTTGAGTCAGCTACACAGCTGTTCAAAACCCAGACCTTGCCCTCAGGAGTTCCCAAAAGGTGGACTTCAAGGGGTAGGTCAGAGGCATCTCAGTTCTATAAGCACAGCGCTATGTAGTGCTCAGGGTCAGGAAGACTGGCTCACTTTGGTGTTTAGGAATAGTGGCAATGAAAGGGCTGATGTTTGAGGATGGCACCCCACTGTCCTGAAATGTGTCCATGTGTCAGCAGTGAAATGACCAGTAAATGTAACTGTTTTTTTAAAAGATTTATCCTGAAATACAGCAGCTCCTGGAATGTCCTGGTGGTACTGGAAGTCCGGCTGAAGCCTTGTACATACATCTTCATCCTTTTTAGCTCTAGCCTCCAAGGTTAGTTTACATCTTTTATTGGAGATTTGACATTATTATGAGTGTCAATACAGGTTCTTATTAGTGACCACTAAGTGATGTACTTCTTGGTTCTAGATAATTAAGATCTGTTGTGGCTGTTCTTACTGTAGCTACTGCAAGGTTTTGAACACTGAGTTCCTAAAGTTAAGAGAGCTGTGTCAGTATTATTACCCAGGGTGTTGCAGATGATAAACATAGATTAAAGATAAGCAGAACTGGACGGGCTATGGATCAGAGATGTCAGCTGATATTCCAAAGAGACTCATCTCACGTAGGCTGTTTTTCTGCAGTGCTCTACCACCCTTCTTTGTAGGCTGTGACTGTGCAGAGTGGTTCTCCTCTGAGGTCTTGTGTTAGAGGGAGTAACACCAAGTCTCTAGGAAATAAAACCATCTTGAAATCCTGTGAAATGTAATATTCTCCCTCTGTCACATCAAGCCTTAAGTCCCTCCACATTCTGAATGCGTCTTATCTGTATCCCAAGTCTCCAAGGTCAATATGAATATTTCTTTCTCACACTGACCTCTGGAAAAACATTTGGGTGAATGTTAATCCCCTTGGTGCCCTGCATGTTTGAGAGATGTCTACAAAACAGCACACAAACAGTGCTTGGAATGAACATAATGAGGCAGGTTTGACCCAAATAACAATGGAAGCCTGTCACACACCTAAATAAACAGGCAAGCATGCCAACGAACACAGTCGTTTGCAGGGTGATGTGGTAGGAGTAGCATGTTGCTGCCTGGATAGTCAGACTGAAGGCTCTTTAACACACAAATTACATAAGTTCTTATGGGCTCAGCTGCCAGATTCTGATTTTATTCAGAGCACCACGGAAAAGCTTGTGGCATTGCTGTCAGTCCTCTTCAGCCTCTTTAAGTACTGGACAGACACTGACCTCTATTCCCTCTGCAGTAAGATACTGGATGATTTCCTGTTCTGCAGGTGGGGTATGGAATCATAGCTATGCTGGCTGCTCTATAAATACAGCAAAACAAACTAAAAAAATCCCAACAGCTCTAAGCTGAACATAGAAAAAAGTAGCCAGAACCAGCAGGAAGGAGTCAGCGACTGCCACAGCAGGTCACAGGCTGTGGGACCTCAAGCGTAGGTATATGTGTCTGATAGCACCTTGTAATGCTCACTGCTCTGAGTTGGAGACTTTCCAAACAGAAAGCAGCAGAGGAAACACAGGTGGTTTGTACATTAGCTGTATCTGCAATTCAGCTGAGGAGCAAGGAGCTGACTCCTAGCTTTGTCAAGACCTACCTGGGAGAGATTGGAAGGAGAATGCCAACTGGAACTGAAAGAGGAGAAACGGATGAAGATGAGGGTAGGGTTTGGGTGCCCTGTTACACACAGCTATCAGAGAGAAGCAGCATGAAGGGGATAGGGAATCATGCCTGCTACTCCGCAGTGCATCTGGTTCCTCCATAAGGCAAGGCAAAGCCTGGGAAAATCTCGTGGTACAATATAACCACCAGCACTCTGCCTTGCTCCTGGAGCATATGTAGAACATATATGCACCTAGCCTAAATGATTCGTGTGCATTTGCCCTTGCTCCTGTGGTCAGTCTAGAGAAGATGAAGGTCTACTATAAACTGTGTAGGAGCCTGGCTTTTTATCACTCTTTTCTTCTTGACATGCAAAATGGGGCCTGCCTGTGTCTAGACAGCTCTGCAAGTTGTCAACTCAAAGTCACAGGTGGATCCGAAGCAAGCTGAGAGCTCATGGTAGACCTTGGGAGGGTGCGTTGGATGACCAGCAATTTCATTTGAGCTGTATAAATAAAGGAGCCACCTTTGGTGAGACAGATCTGGGAAAGCAATAACATGGGATTCACTCCAAAAAGCGTATTTCAAATCTCTCAATTAAAAATCTGTCTCTTTAAATATAAAAGTGTAGTATGTTTGGTACCAGTTCAAAAGCAGCTTTTGTCTGCGGCCACACATTGAATTAAGGACTTCATCTTAATAACTCAATCTATGTCCCTGGTCAATCAGATACAGCACCTGCATTTTAAACATGTATTTCCTGTTGTGGACTTTTGCTCGAAACCTTATTGTCCCCCAGTTATCTCTTATGGACTATATTTTATAGCTGTTTGGTCCAAATACTTGGATAGATTTTCACATCCTTTTGCATCTGAGCAGAGATTTACTAAGTCCAAATAGCAAACCTGGAAACCTTGCCTTTATATTTGTGCTATTTAGTTACACAAATCAAGAGGCCAGGACTTCCTAGTGATTCTGTACTCTCCTTTGGCACTCTTATTTCATCTCCACATCCTCTCTGTTAATCTATTCAACCAACACTGACTTCAGCCATCACTCTTGAAAGGCATCTGGCAACCCTACTTGTGCAACAGCTGCAGATCTTCAGGCAGGAGTTTCAACCTGATATCCTGAAATGTCCTTAAAAATTTTCAGTTTCAGTTAGCCAAAGCAACATGCCTATAAGAGCTATGCTTTGAAAAATACCCCATCTGCATGGCCTAAGCCCTTAGCATGGTTTATAAGTGTTCTGTAACAAATCAAACTAATCCTTTCACTTCCCACTACATTCATACTACTGGGAAAATAACTTTGTTTACCTAGCTTTTAACAACTTTTACAGGGACCATGAAATCAGGAATTTATGCAATTTTTGTGCTCCTTCAGCACCTTCCTTTTCAGGATCACAACGTGTCCCCTGGCTGGGTTAAGGAAACTTCCTGTGTTACTTGCATTTAATTAAATTATTTGCTCACTGTGTGCAAGTAGGAAGGCAGCCCCTGCCACTCTACTGTGCTCTTACATTGGACTCAGCAACTCCAAAAAGCTTCCTGGTGCAAGTTCATTTAGAAACCTTGGTGGTGTATTCCTTTAATTGGTTAAAAAACATTAATATTAAGTTTTCCTTTATTATTTTAACAGCTTAGTAAGACCTGTCTTTTCTCTGCTGCTTACAACCGCATAAAATCAATGCCCTAGAATTCAAGTGCTCAGCACCTTGACGCATTCCTTCACATTTCTCTCTGCACGTTGCCCTCTGAAGCTGTGGCTCACTTTCCCAGTGTGAAAGCAGGAGAGGAATTAGCTTGATGTCCTCTTTCATTTAGCGTTCTTTTTATAGGGTTCCTTCTGTCCACAGGAGGTTCCTGTGTGTCTCATTCCCAGCCGCGCTCCTGCCTATGTGCTATTCTGCTGCTGTTAATGATCCCTTTGAGCTTTAGATCCTGTGAGTCAGGATTTCCTGGTGCTGGCTGCAGACACAGATTCCTGATGCTGCAGCACTTGGTGTGAGAATAGGGGAAATCGATGACTTCTGAGGGATAATTTATTGCTTTTTGTTTACTTTGGCTTTTGTTTGTAAGCCACGCGATGTGCTGCGTATTTATTTACCTTTTCCATCACAAGCTTTCTGGGCAAAACAAAAGGTGCTCATGCCTGCTCAAGTTGCCTGTTCATCATTCTTGACGTGATACTCGCTACAGCGCTGCTGCTGATCTTCCTGCAGGTGAATGGCTCTGCCGTGTACCTCTCAGTCCTGAATCTGGACATGCACATGAGACCAAACCTTCCCAGCCTGTTAGTGCATCTGCCTGGTATATCAAGCAGGAGAAAGCCTCTAAAAGAGGACCAAGGTTGTGTGGTGCTTTTATACCCACAGCTCCCTCTGCAATACCTGCCATGCTTGCTGTCCATCTGAGCCCCGGAATAACTGAAATCCCACACAAACCATGCTTCCCCCCCTGACACCCACAAATGTCTTACCTGTATAAACACTTCCTGTGCTGCCTGAGCTCTCGTACTGCCCAAGAGCTCGAACGCAATTTGGCTGAACAGACTACTGAACTGGGAGATTCAAGATTTTTGTGAGTGAGGCTGCAGGTTGTTTTTGTTCCAATTAAACAATGGAAATAAGGAAAAACAAATGCTGCTGTTAAAATAATCATGGAATCCATGTGATGTGGGGAAGAGAAACGAAGTTCACCACTACTTTGCATGTATGTGCATACTCCACATCCCTGTATATAGATGTATTACCCATAACAAAAAAATTAAATGTATTGCTTAATTAACAAATACCTGAGGTTGCAGTACTTGTCTAGATTTTAATCTAAGTTTTAAATCCCAGCTTTTAAAAGAGAACTTGAACACAGGGATTTTTTGTTGTTGCTGTTGTTGTTTTAAATTTTTATTGTAGTGTTTAAAAGCCCACAGGACTATGCCAGGTTTTGGGGGAAAAAAATCAAGGCCATCTTGTGCTGTATTTCAATAATGGCTTTCACTTACAACTAAATGAAAGTTGGGCCAAGCTTTGAATGTTCATTTAGTATGTGTATTTCCCCTGGTTTTGTTCCCTTCTCTGTGTGTGGCTGTGAGTGAGTGCTTGTGCTACTTTTTTTTTCTAGCTGTTTTGCAGACACCTTCTGATGTCTTCTGGCCAACTGGGTGCAGACAGCTCCAGCTGGGGCATGCTGTGCTAGGCCATTTGTAGAGCGATTTTAAATTGCTTGGGGCTTTGTTTTGCCTGTCCGTAATTAAGTTTGTTTAATTAGGCAGGGATAAATCATGTACCTGCCTTTTCAGGCAGAGCACTGAAAGAAGCAGTACCAGTAAAAGGGACTCTATGATAATCCACAGAGCCATGCCTGTTTAGAAATTACCCATAATAGACAGGAGATGTATGAAATGTATGTCTACAGCATACAAAAACATCTCTGCAAAAGATTTCTTATCTGAGCAAGAACAGAACATTTTTCTGAACAAAGAATCACTTATTTATGTATTTAAGAATTGTTCTTATCAAGATTACTATCAGATATCTTCTCAGATGAGCTTTTTACAATACTATATCATTTGCAGAAGGAGTCAGGTGTCTAGTTTTGCAGTTATTTGCAAAAATAAGGTATTTAAACTTTCATGTGTAATTCTTAAAGAGATAAGTACTTTGAAAATCTTTTTTTATAGTCTTGTTTTTGCAGTAAGATTGGAAACGACATTAGGACCCAGATTCATCCTACAGAGCACTGGGACTCTGAGGGAATGGTCTTCATATGATGAATGGAGGTAGACGAGTCTCAGCTGAGCCTTTTGCTGAGGTTCATCTCTCTCTAATAAATGTGTAGGGAGCCTGAATCAATCCTAATTTAAAAGGGATGAAACTGATCCTTTAGTGTGACTAGGAAGTTCATCAAAGCAGCTGTCCCAGGTCAAACCAAGGTCTCCTCCAGCTCGGTATCCTGTCTCCAGCAGTGGCTGTAAGTGATAGACAGGGAAGAGCAAAGCCAGGAAAAGCAAATAGGATGCTTCCCTGGAGCAGCATCCTAACCTCTGCCTTCAGCTTGGGAATTTCTTCAGCTGGTTGTGTTTTCTGTGTATTTAGTAACCCTCAATGGACTTGTCTTCTATGTACTTGCCTGGTCTCCCCTTGAGCTGAGTTACCTTTCACATATGTCACAGCATCTGACGGCAGTGACTTCTCTGGGGGCACCAAGCACCACCTCCATGTGAGCACTTTAAACCTCACTGACAGGAGATTCTTCTGAGGTCTTTAAATCTAGTGACCCAAAGAGATGTATGTGAATATAGTCAATCCCTCTCTGCCCCTTCCATCCCAGGAAGAAGCTGTAAAGGTGTCGTCACACATGTTGTCCATGCCCTGTGTGCACCAAGGGGCTTTGCAGCCTTGTCCCCATCTCCTGGGGCTTGGGCTGCTTGGGCTCCGGGTCACCTCTGACCTGATGCAAATGGGCAACCTGGGAGCAGATCACTGAGAAAAAAATCAGTGTGAAAGAGCAGTGAGAAGCCTGGCTGGGGTCTCCTCTGCTTTGCCCAGTATGTGCAGTCAAGCTCAGGTCCTTACCCCTGGTGCTTTCCTGATCTGTGTTGCGGGAATGCCAGTGCCCGACCTTGTACCTTGCTCATCTTCACCCTAACCAGCTGACATGCCTTCTTACCTTGGCCTGAGTTCTGCCTT
The DNA here is from genome assembly GCA_013400535.1 of Scopus umbretta. Classification (NCBI taxonomy): domain Eukaryota; kingdom Metazoa; phylum Chordata; class Aves; order Pelecaniformes; family Scopidae; genus Scopus; species Scopus umbretta. Next base: position 9,371 of record VZTL01034072.1, on the reverse strand, counting down.
GTCACTGTGGACCTGTCTGGTGATCCATGGGCTGTGGCTGACCCTGGCTACCATCCATGGACTTGTGGGAATGGGCTGTTGGTGTTGTTACCTCCCTAGTGGCCTTGTTGTCACCCCTGGCTCTAGCTTGCCGTCCCCTGTAAAGCATCTATCTCTTGCTGTTCCCTGACATGCTTTCTGGTCTCATCAGTGCGTTATTATCTTGTCAGGTCATTCTGGACTGACAATTAAATCACCATGTATTATAGCAATGCCCCCCCTTCTCCTCCTCAACTCTACTGCATGTGCAAGACCTACAAGTCAGCTGCTAGTCAAACTGGCAGTTTTAATCCTTTACCGGCCTCTTGCTTTCATCCCATTGTACTCTCTACATGAATGACACAGCCTGACTTATATGGCTTGGCTGTAAGCAAACCTAATAACATTGAGGCATAAAATAAGGAAGTTCTAAAATGCAGATATTTTTTCAATTTCAACATATCAGACACATAAAAAGAATTATGATAACTATGAAGAAGTGTGAGAAAATGCCCCAGATTTATGGATCTGCTAACATTTACAGTAACATTATTACATTATTGTAGTAGTTCTCACTGTGGAAATTAACAGCATGGTAACGTGACACATCTTACTGTCTGTATAGAAATATATACAAAGCAATTAGTAGTTAAAAAAATATATTTTGGAATTCTGTTGAAAGCTGTATTTTCTTACAGTTCTGATGGACTGGTAAGCATTTAAGTTTATAGAGATCTTTTACAGTTAAGGGATTGAGAGACCTCTTCTTTTTTTATCCTTTTGCAAGTTCTTGTCTAAGTTATAAAGTGCAATGAAAGCATGAGATCTGTTTGCTAGTTTGAAATGCTCTGTCCTGCTAGCTTGCTCTACCTCCCTGTTACAAATCCTCTGGCCCTGTTATGGGTTGCTAGGCAGAAGGAAAATAATGTAATTTGTTAAACAAGGCAGACAATGCCTTTCTTTGTAGACTTCGCACATTCTTTCAGTGGTGTGAAATCCATGTTAACAATCAGCTCACAGTACAAAGGTCCCAGTTAAACATTACCACAAAAACTGTGAGGTTTGTGTACCATCTAAGCGCACAAAAAATGCTGTTTCCCCAAACTTCACCTAGGTCCTTAAACTGGTCAATGAGCTTGTTGCCAAGGTTTTCTGACCATGAGAAGCAGGAACATGAACCATGCTGTGTGCAGGAGAGGAGGACACAGGACAGACATCCGGCAGGGAGGGTGACACAAGTCCAGCCTTCCACTGGGTTAATTTTTTCTTCCCTTGCCCTCTGTTTTGAGTTTAGCCAGTATTTTTCTGGGTATTTTAGTTTTTTTATTCCACTATAGTTTGGTTAAGGAGAAATCCTAGCTGCCTTATGATAGCTCCCCTGTGCCCTCTGAACTCCAGTTACGGCTGGGGTGCCCTGTGCAGTCCCAGCTGATAGATGGGCTTTGTGCTTTGCTGAAAGAGGTGTTCTGAGACCGATGGAGAGGGAAACCGTAGAAAATACCTTCCTATAAAGTTCTGTCTTTTGAGCTGTATTTCCTTGCTGAAGCTTTGCCTTTTCACGGCCTAGCTTTCTTTGTAGGTAGGCAGTTCTTCACCTTTGAAGGGAATGATTGCAGGACAGACATACGTATTTAAAGCACTCATATCTCAACTTTCAGAGGGGAAAGAATGTAGCTTTTAGTTACTGAGACTCCACTGTGCCCAGATATATCTGATCGGAGGCTCTGTTGTGGTCAGCAATTATTTGCTATGTGCTGACACTGTCATGTACAGGGAATGTTGCACCCCTCTAACAGCTTGAGCGATACCAGGGTGTGACAGCAGAAAGGAATTTGAATAAATCCTCGATATCCACCTACATGACATCTGAACACCTAGGCAGCAACATAATCCTCCTGAGATTCAAATATATTGCTTCAGCTTTAAGCATTAGGGGCTAACTAAGAAACTTAAGCCCAAGATCAATCTCTCTGTTGCTGTTATTTTGTTGCAGATGTATAAGACCAGAAAGTCTGTTTTTTAGAGATCATTTAGTTTAATCTGTTTAAAATTCCCTGTATTAATAACTGGTTTGAGTTAGTGTTCCTGGATTAGAGGATATTTTTAAGGAAAAATCAATTTTGATTTGCATTTCCACAAACACAGAATCCAACTCACAAGTACAACTGCTTTGGTGGATAGCTGTGTTCATCATTAAATCTTTATTTCCATTTCTGGTTGAAGCTGATTTAGTACCTATATTTTCAGTAACTAGTTCTCATTCTTTCTCAGCTAGTTTGAATAGCTCTCTCTCAAATCCTCACTTCCTTCTTAACACTTGGAGCTATAGACTGCAAGCCTTCTGTTTAATAGGCTCAATAGATTGGTTTGGTAGTTTTACAGCAAAGATTTTTTTTTTTCACTGAATCACTCTCCAGACATTTTTCTAGATGATTCCATCATCTTTCTAGGTTGCAGGTGGCACATCTCATTCCTGATCTCAGCAGTGTCTAAAATAGCTCGTTATGATGCACTTGCTCTAATTTATATATCCAACAACTGAATTAGCCTCATTGGTCTCAGATTTGCTCTGCGAGAGGTGATTTGTCCATTGACTAAAGGGAACTTCTCTTGTTGGTTTTGGTCATTTCTTGCCAGAGGAGTCCCCATTTTATTTATACATTCATACAAATATAGATGTATGCATATGTATGTCAGTAGCTAGCTCTGATGTCCTGAAAATGAAGACTTACATATGTGGGAGTGCAACTAATCCTATGGCAACTTGCTCACCTTATATCACCATACCAAACACCATCCCCCACCAAAGCGTTTTCCCAGGTGCTTGGTGTTGTACCATCTTGTGGGTTCCAGCATGTTATTGTTAGGAAGCCAGGCAGTACAGATGAAACCACTGGCAGAAGGATTGCAGATCTCCTACAATGCTCTTGCAAAGTTGGTCTCTACTGTATGCATTAAAGTGGCCAGTGAATATATTCTCTCATCTGTTTGCTGCTGGGAGAATTCCTCTCTCAATTGAGCAGGATTTTTAAAATAAAAAGCTGTAGTCCACAGTAGAATATTGGAGCAGATTTTACCCATTAACTTGTTCTGTGGGGTCAGTAGCTGCTTCTTCTCATTGTCGCAGTGCTGCAGCTTCTCTAGCTATGATGTGTAGATGCAGTCCAGGCCTGGTCAGATCTCACTTTTCTCTGAAATAGTCACAGGCACTGTGTTTTATTCTTTGAAGTTGACTCTGGCTTTCCTTGCAGTGTGAAAAAAGCTCTAACACTGCTGCTGCTTGCCTCCTAGAAGAGGCTGTATGCACATGCATCCATGCTTTTCCTTGCAGCGCACCCAACTGGCAACTCAACAGGAGCAAAAGCAGCCCCATTCTGATCACCATCATTAATCCCCATTGGCATTGATGGGTAAGGTGACAGTCTATGTACAAAGCAGATCATCATTAGGTACTGACCATCTCCTGGGTCATCAAAAGGACAACTCAGTCATCAAAGTCAACCACTCACCAGGGGAGAAACAAATAATAAAAGCAAACTGAAAATAGGAAGACAGAGCAGGTATGAGCAGTCACTGCAGACTTTCTGGCCCCATCCTGTGGGTCACAGCAAGGTTGATCTCCACCACACATGGCATCTACATTTCATATGTTTGCAGTTACCAGAGTGGCTATGTTCCTTCTTAGAGGCAATAGCAGGAAAACAGCCTCTTCTGGGGAAGGTTTCTAAGAACTACAAGGAATTTTTGCTGTTGAAATGTTCCCCAGGAGACTGCGCGGTGTGTGCCAGGTGAAGATGTAATGAGTGGTGTGATGTAGTTGCTGCATCTACTCTTCAGCAAAACAGTGCCAGCCATGTCTCTCAGCAAAGCTTTCTCCAGGCTTCGCTGGGAGATGGCACTTCAGTTTTTGCTGTAGAGATAAACCCAGCTCAGTTGTAAACACAACAAAAAAGCCACCCTAACCAGCGTAAATGTTAAAGACCTGACATATGCGCTCAAAAGAGCAGACAGACCGTCAGGCCCATACGGAAACCCTTCAAGATATCTGACTGCCGATCCTCAGCCTCAAAACCAAAGGGTGACCTTTGAAACATGGTACACAGGACTGGAATGAGGATCAGGCACACCAGTGCTTTCATCTCATTTTTGGTGGAGGAGCTTTGAGCTGATGTGGAAGTCATTTGATCTGCCTGACCTTTCAGAGAATAATTGCTGGCTAGTTGTTAATAATTTATTTCAAAAGAAGGTGCTGCAGCAGCAAGGCAATGTCAGAGCAAGGGGAGGGTTGGGTCTGAAATGGGAAACACGGCTGCCAAAGCTAGAGTTACTTCGGATGCCATTAGAGAAGAGCAAACTGCATTAAGGAGGGCAAAATAAAAGTCATCCTCCTCTACTTTCAATTGATTTCTACAAGCCAATTAATTTTGAATCTTTTTAGGATCTGGAAATATTATGATCCATTTTTAATCAAAATAAATTATTTCTGGTTTCCAAGCTGATCTCATGGTATTTTCTAGTCAGCAGAGGAAATACTGAAAATCTTGTAAGAGATCCTGTTCTCATAAAATGCCCAGCCCAATTTTGTAAATTTAGGAGGTTTTGGCTAGGCCAGATAAGCTTTGGAGAAGCATCTGAATATTCACTCAAGCTGAACCCACACTCCAGACTGTGGTGAGAGCAGTTTCCTGCACTTCTGAGATTCTGATGTTTTGAAAAATTTTACTGACTCTGTAAGAATGAGGACAGTGAGAATAAAAACCTGTTGCCCCTCTGTAGTTGGTCCACTGGATAGAGAGAAGCACAGATGGTTGCCCAAAGGCGGATGGATAGAATAAATTCAGCATGGTTAATGTCCTCTCCCAAATGGCATGCAAATAAGTAACCATGAAAGCCTCCCAGATCCAGAGACCTCTTGGGAAATAATAGTTACACAGGCTTCTTTGGTGGTTTAAGGTAAAAATTGCCTAGTAATTACTGCCACTCTTGCATATATAAGACATGTCTCCCACAAGAAAAAATGTGTCCCCTATTCAGCCTCAGTGCTTGTGTAGTTCCCATCACATAATATTTGAGCACCTCCCAAGCAGTCAAAAATAACCCAAAAATAAATGTAAAAAAAAAGTGTTGTTTCCTTGGCACAGTAAGAACACAACAGCTTTCCAGGTTGTCTCTGACCATGTACTATTATGGCCAAGGCAGGACTGTGTATTTCTGTGCATCTCTGAATCAATATTTTGACAAACTGCCATTTCTCCCTCTGTCTTATCCAGTTTGCTGACATGTTGATAGGTTCTCTGGTGTCAGGGCTGATAAGGGATGCATGCCAAGCTGCTCAGTAACACACAAAGTCTCCTTTGCTTATTTTGGACCCACTCAATGCAGAGCAACATTTCTCATCTGGGGATTATTAGCATATGCTAAGCAGTCGTTAACATATATTAATGACATCTGGAGGTTTTCAAAGGAACCTTAAGTGACAAAAATGTGCAGAATGGCTGCACATGAGCTTCTGAGTCAGCCTATAGGTCTCAGCAAGACATTTGAGACACCAAACCATACTCCTCAAGCAGTGCCCAATGGTTTTGCAGGTGTGCTTGCTCTCTTAACGGAAGTCTGTAAAGGTAGAAACCAATGACCTTCAGAGGGACCAGCTCTGGATCTGGGCTGTCAATGAGATTAGAGATATAGGCAGCGACTGCAAGAGATCTGAAGAAAAATAGAGGGGCTTTTTTCAGAAGCAGCAAGCAGCTGAGAGTATTCTTGTTGCACAGGAGGCTGCAGGAAGTAGCAGGGCTTGATGGAGGCCATTCTTCAAGGCAGGATTTTTGTGCCCAGTCACTGAGGTAGGACACACAAACATCCCATGGACAGTTAAACAATGATAAAGTCCCCTTCACCTGACTGCTACAACACTGAAACACCAGGTTTTGCCTTTGTTATAAAATTGTTTCTTTAGTATCAAACATTAACCATGCTATCATCATTCTTATGTTAGCAAGTTCTTGCTATTAGCCCAGTGTCCACAAATCTGAGGCATGGGGCTGTCCTTAGCATCCCCAGTCCCTGTCTTAGGAAACAGTGTGGGTGCCCATGGCAGAGGTATAAGCATTTAGCAAATGCAGAACAAAGAATTTCGGGCAAACACATGTTGAGGTCTGTAACGCTTCCTTTTGTCAGCACACACATGTCAATGGGTCAAAAATTCTTTTCAAAAAACATAGTCAGATTTTTCAAAGTTTTTTAATTTGCATGAGCCTACAAATTTTCCGGTGGAAATGCAAACTCCTATAAAGTGACTTTAAATCTAATGGTATGATGATAGATGTGCTTGTTTCACATACACTTTCTAAGTGTGTCTGTATATATAGATATATACACACACACTATACCATACTTTATAAGTACCCCTGAAAAAGATGTTTGAAGAAAATGTTATAGAGAGACGGAGAGTTTCCCAGGACCACCCCCTCTTCCAGAGTAACCAGTTCTTTACTTCAGTCCAAATCAGCCTTGTAGAAGATAGACTCTAGTCTTGCTTACCTTTTGGACAACTTCT
>VZTL01034064.1:343-14928 GCA_013400535.1 Scopus umbretta | reverse complement strand
AGTGGAGACTCTAGGCTCGTGTATTTACTAAGGATAAGAAGCTCATTTCTGCGATTCATTGCTTGTCTGAAGGCTGGAAATGTCACTGCCTGGCTGCTGCTTCTTTCCAGGGAAATGCCATTTGCATGAAAAAGCTTCGCCTGCACCCTGAGATACCGCTGCAAAACCACTGCCTGTTTTTGTGGGGCTTTGCTATCCTTGCAGAACAGTTAGCCGTGCCTTCGTTTGCTGGGCATCCATGCCCTGGCCTTCCTACCTTACACCTCCCTGCATGTTGACTTAGAAACCTTACCCTGCTTTGCCCCAGCAATTTAGAGAATACAGGCACGCAATGTTCACCTGAGCATGACAGGTTGACTGTGTGGTCACAGAGCTATTTTTGCAGCATTTCTGGCTGTGTGTTGTTAACTTGGATAGCTCAGACCCTTTGGAGAATTCCAAATTCGTGCCGACTTCTATTTCAGTAGGTCTTCTGCATTGCTAATCCTTTCACCCTACCACCTCCTATGCCCAATTCCTGTAATAGCACTCCTGGAATACAGTTCGGTTTCCTTGACCGGATGGTTCAGTGCAACTGAGGTGCTTCTGAAACTCCCAGAGGATGCCTGTTTATGTCCCTACCCACACCAACACCTTTTCAAGTCAGGTTTGCTGTCACTCAAACATAAGCCCAGGACTGAAGCTATTTGAAGTACCTTCAGAATGACCAGATCCATGAACCAGCAGCTGGGCTGCAGACCTCCAAGGGCAGAACAGATGGCAACTGATTTAGTCCATTTTGTTACACACTATGGTTTATGAAGTGAGTTTTCAGGTACCTGAGGCTTAATCATGCCAAAAGGATGAACACTCCCTGCTTGAGCAGATGTTAAAGGTACTCATTTCCAATCCTGGGTCATTACAAAAAACCCCTGTATGGGGTTCTGTGAAGGATGGACTAAAACCCAAAATACCAGGAAGATTATTGAGGAAGTCTCTGTTTAACACTTACTGGCTACTTTCTTAATCTTCTCATTATCTCCAAAAACATGAGAGGGAAGGCTAGGTCTGAAAAAAGTGACATCCAAACCACCAAAGAGCTGGGGCTGGGATCTTCAATCCACAGCAAATGTTGGTGGAGTTGGGCTGGTGATGCTGCTAGAGTAAGAATTTAAACGTCTTTCTTCCAGCTGCCTCACAATTCTTTGTGCCCGTGGTGTTCATCTTCACCCTCCATAGGTGCAGCCAGCGCCCCTAGCTCATACCACCGTTCTCCGTACCTCAGTGGTCTGTGTGCTGAGCTGTTTTCCTCATTCCTATTTTCTCTAGGACTCTGATTGTTTCTTCTGGCCTCACAAGGGCCTCCAATGGCCTTTTATTTCACAGAGGGATGCTAAGGAGCCTTTCTTTATGCCAGTGTTTTTATATGGGTAATGAATCAAAGGATGAGTAGAGTCTTGACCTATAAAAAAAGTCAAGAGAGATCAGTCTGAGGCCAGCCCCTACGAAATGACTCTGCAGATTCTAACTGATATAACGCCTGCCCCCATCATACTGCCCTAAAGGTTATCTTCAAGGAGTTTTGGATCCAGGCCATGTTAGTTAGTATTCACAGTCTTCTGACTCATGACTTGACACATACACTGCAGCAAATGAAAGGATTTCTGACTAACTGGGAGAGGACATCTAACCTGTGTGCAGCGCTAAAATGTGAAAACAATAAAAAGGCACTCAAGGTCAGTCTTGGTACCACAGTTTTGGGGATACATAATTAGAACAAAATGTTCTGTGAATTTTAAGGCTTCAATTACAGTTTCTGAAATTCAGGACAAGGAAGAGAAGAACACAAAGCTGCATATTAGAGTTTCCCAGAACCAATTCCCCCTCCCCAAGCAAAATGCCTGTTGTTTTCTCATGCAGCTGTTTCAGCCAAACTCTTGCCAAATAAGACTAAGATATCCATTTCTTCCCACTCCATGCTTCAGCGTCAGTCAGGCTTTGCACAGAGATCTGTCCCATGACATCTCCTGACAAGCACATAACGTACAAACAAATCCCACTAATTCCAGTGTGTAACCTGCAAAATTAGTAAGACTGGAAGTCATATTCTTGCAATATGACTCCATGGTGAAGAAATGTCACCTCAAACACATACATATTTGTCTGGACTCAGCTTAAATTCAGTGTTCTCCATGGCCAGCCTATCCCTGAGATTTCTCTCTGTGTCTTCCAAGATAGCAGTTGGGTTTTTTGGGTCTCCCTTTCCCAGGTAGTGTCTACAGATCATTTTCCCTATAAGCCTTTAATTTAATTTTTATAACCCAGTGTCCTAGGACTTCTGGAAGGTAATTTTTTTCCTTGACTGGCTCTTGTTCAAATCAACTGATATGTGACATAAATTTGTGATATTGAACTTTCTGTGATATTTTTTTTTTCCTACATAAGGTCAAACTTAATAGAAAAATTGGAAATATGCCCAGTGAAAATCTGTACAGCAGGTGGGCTTTGTCTATGATATATTTTCAGAAAATAAATACTGATTGTTGTTGACATTACTTCTAATTCCCATAGGCTATAGCTGGATCTTTTCTCCAACTTAAAGGGGATAACCACAGCATGACCTAAAGAGCAGAATATCATTCAAAACAAGGATGGATCTCATACACAGCTCTACAGAATAAACAGACTGTTGGTTGTTCTGCTCTGGCAAATGTGTCAAGACCATAATAGGAAACCATATTATTCAGTACTTACTATATTGAAGGTTATCATGAAAAGAAAGACTTGTGACTTGCCCATTTAATCTTTGTTTTAAAATTGTCATTCTTTAGGATAATATTCAAAAATCCAACAGATTTTGATGTGAGAAAGGAGACATCAGGCAAGATAAAAGTTCTGTCTATTTCTGTCTTCTCAGGAATACCAAATCTTATTTTTACTTTTCCTGTTGTTATTAATTGTAGACTGCCTCAGGATATAGCTAGTTTCAGCCATGACTGCAGTACAGAGTACAGATACTGGAGCTCCCTTTAAAGTGGCTAGCAGCGCAGGTACCTGAAGCAGTGTAGCCATGGCAGCACAGAGCTCTGAGTGTCCTAATTACTCTGCCAAGGAATAAATGGATACTGGGAATTCCCTGGGGGTAAAGACGGTTGAATTGTTAACAAAAAGTTTTTCCCTGAGGCGCGTTAGTTAAATAGGTGTTAGCAAGAGCCAAAAAGCCTTAAGCTCCAACCTAAGAATAAAAATGCTTTTGTCCTTTGGCACTTCTGATGTCCCAGTCCTTCAAATTCTGCTGTCTATAGAGACAAAAGAAAGGTGTGCTTTCAATAGCCGACGGAAGAACCTAAAGAAAGCAAAACGATTCCCACCCCCAACTAAAATCTATACATAAGATCACCTTAAAAGACAAAAATAGAAGTGTCTTCTGGCTGGAAACACACAGAGCTCTCCTGGTGGCAATGGTGAAGTGGAGATGCTTGAGCATCCTGCCTCCATAGGACACACATCAGGGTCAGTCCCCCGAGCTTCATGGGGAGCACATTCAGACCTGGTGTTTACTATGTGTGCCTGTAAAAATGGCAGGATATGTATGTATTTAATGGGGAAGACTAAGGAGAAGAAACAAATGAGAGCAAGATTTAGGGGAAGGGAATTTACTTCTGCTATCTCTTCTCCCACCAGTCTTTCCTCATACACAAGAGTGGACATGTATAGAGGAAGGCAAAGGGGCAGTTTTACCAATATGCTCACTTTCTTACAAGCTCAAAATGCGCACAGCGTTTTTCTGAAAATGGGGCCCAAGACTTTGCTAAAATTGCACACACAATGCTTTATTTTACAAGTTGGATTTATTTATTTAGATTTATAAGCTAAATTACATAAGAAAAATCCACATTATTTTGCTGGAACTCCGTTTGAGGTCGGTGTGAGTTTAACTAGTTTAAAGGTGTAAAGCCATTTCAGAAAACCTACTGGTTTCTCCAGCTGGAGACCTTGGTGAGTATTGCCTAATCAGAATCTGTAGGCTTGTGCCCAGTCTGACAAAACGCTGTTTGCAACAGCTGTGTGCTGAAATTGCTCTGTTTTGAGGAGATAGAAAGCCACAAAATTGTGAGTTTGTTTTCTCATAAGGGAGGCCAGTAAGTGGATGGTGTGTAGAGGCTAAAAGTTGCAATTTTATCACATTAACTTAAACATGAAAAAACAACAGAATGCTATTAAAATCCTACCTGGTTTTCATTTTCAAATGTTCATATGCTACAGCTCAGATATACACGCCCCATTCGGACCTAACCAAGATTCCACTTTTCTGTGCAGGCAAAGAAGCAATAGAGGTGAAAATCCCACAGAGTCACCAGGATGTGATGCCTAATGATGAGCAGTAATTACTGCAGCAACACTTCAGCCAGCATGAGTGTCAACGAAATGTCTGCCTTCCCTCTGACTCTAGAGCAAAAAACTGGCTTTGCATTTGTGGGGATTTTGTGTGTTTTCTTGGGACTTCTAATTATCAGATGCTTCAAAATCTTGCTAGACCCCTACAGTAGTATGCCTTCTTCTACATGGGAAGATGAAGTTGAGGGGTTGGATAAAGGAACATTTGAATATGCTCTTGCATGAAACCTCACAGAAACCTGCCTTAAATTAGATGTTGATTTCATTTTGGAAACCAACTGTTGTTACATTTGTTATACATACCTGCATTTTGGAGATATGTTGGTGGCATCCATTTTGTTAAATAAATATTTGTTGCACACTCAAAGGGCACTTCATGTTGCTTTTATTTGAGGAGCAGTGGAACAGCAGATAAGAAATGGTTAACAGCAAAGAAATAGTACAATAAACCATTCACTACAAAGTTATCATGGCCAAAAAGTATTTTAAGAATCAGATGATATCTGCCTCTTCAGAGGAGGATCTCATGTCTACTGTGTCTCATGATAAGCTGGAAAGAAAAGTGAAGGACAAAAGACAGGCTCATGAATGGTGAATGCTAAAGTGGTAACTCCCTCCCCTCATCTGCCACAAACTTTCTGAAGCTCAGAGACCGTGCTTGTGGACAGAGAATATGAAAGTGGAGGACAACAAATGGTTGTGGCTCAGAGGAAGTGCCTGCAAGAGGTCTGTATCCATGTTGCCGAGAGAATAACAAGCACTACCCATAATAAGGAACTAAAAGGAAAGCTAAAGGTCACATCAATTGCTAACTCACCTCTCACCTTCCAAGAAGAGCAGGTGGTGTACTACTGACTGTCTTTCTAAGGGAAGTGTATGTTGCTTCTCCTGTGTGAAACTTCACGTGGTCCTCCGCAAACAGTGCGTAGTTCTATTTCTTCCTGCTCGTATGAAAGTATTTTTTGATAGGCCTCCCTTCTCATACTCTACAGCAAAAAAAAGTCAAACACAATTAGTGGAAGGGCAACAAACATCATTAAGGAAATTTTTGATTCTACTAATATTCAGCAATACAAAATATATTACCTGCTCAGATATCTAGTCTGAACCAACACCATCACAGTCCCAGTCCACCAGTGCCTCCCATATTATTAAAAATTTTAGGTGAAAGAGAAAAAGCAAATGTTAAGTAACCAATCTTACAGTCTAGCTGGATTGGTCAAGGCATGCCAATTTTTTACTCCACTTGGTTACAGAAGATGATTCAGTTTAAACTGGAGCTTAAACCGTCTGGTTAACAGCTCCCAGCAGTAATTACACCAGCTTGGCAAGGCCAAAGCAGAGACAGTCATGCATGCTGCATATCCATTTGTACCCAGCCCCCGAAAGGGACACAGGTCCAAAGCTGACTGGAGATCTCTGTACTCTCCAGCCTCTCTCCACAGCTGGTTCTTCTGTTTGTGCTCCGACGCTTGTGCACAGTGTATGATCTGGACTGTCAGACTGAAGAATTGGTCATAGGTGATCCTATCAAGGCAGAAGAACTAACAGTGAAAGCAGAGACTCAAATCTAGGTGTTCAAGGTCACCCTTATGTACACAGCTGTTTAGCAAGTGTGACAGTACTTGACAGAAATTCAATTCCATTTTTAAGAAGGCTGGCATCAGAATTTTAAGCACTGTCACTTTTGCTAAACAGCTCTGTTTGCAATGAGGAACAAAGACAAGGAGATCAGTTACAGCAGTTGGTTTCTTTTGCATGTATTCTGAAAAATTTTGCCCTATGTACTAGGCAGAGGCAGCCAGTGGAACAGCAGACCTCCAGTGCCATTTGGAACATGAAATACTTTATTGTACAGGGAAGGACATGAATCTCCTGTCTGAAGAACATAAGAGAGGAACAGCCAACACTAATCTACACTGGTCACTTGAATTCTAAAACATAAACAATTTTGTGAATGTAAGAGCTTTTCCACTGCTTCAGATTCTGCATAAGAAAAAATGCCAGTCCCTCAGAGATTCAGTATATTGCATTTATCCTCATTAATTTAACCACAAAATCAAAGGTAGATATCAATACACTGATTCATGTGATCTGTTATTGCTGGATAGGATCATCCACCGCAGCAACCTGACACTGTCATTCTTTTTACGGACACCTAATCAGAACAGCTGAGCTCTGTGCTGTCAGGTTAGAGTGCTGAAGGTACTTAAGTTATCTGGGTTAAATATAGTTCAGTTATCTCTAAACTACACAGCAAACATACCCAAAGAACCCAAACACCATCTTACTTCTTTTGTTCTTGACCCAACCTATCACTGGAAGCAATAATCAAATTCCCTTATTATTACAAAGCTTCATCGTTTCCTGCCCACCCCTCTCTGCACCCCTAAAAGAGAAGGGAGTCGGCCTTCCCAGAAGGAATACACAGAACATAATTTTTTGAGGGTTTTCCATAAATACACAGAGGAAAACTCTGAACCGGGTTAAGAACAAATGGGTCAAAAAATCATGTAGGACAAGGGGACCCACCAAAGATTGATCCCGCTGACTTAACTGGAAACTCTTCTGCATAAAATGTGCTGAGCAGAAGCCTGAACTTCTGTTACCTCCGTTACTATATATGCAGAACTGGAAAATAAAGAGATCATGGTCTGTGCACAGAATCAGGCATAGCTGGGAGGGAAATGGAGATAACAAAAGTATTTTCAGGCCCCCTTAGAAATTTTGCAATGCCATAAACCCAGTAATTGTAATGGATAGGTACATTTGCTGGTTAATAGTTAACAAGCTAGAATGCTTCTCTAAATCACCATCTAGAAATGTTTTGAAAGAGAGGGATTGGATGGTCTATTCAGTATATTAAGCAGGAGAAAAATCTGGCCAGTAAGGCAGAGTCTGTAATGCCTCAAAGAGAGGGACGCGCTATATGCATGAATAAAAGAGGCAAATTGTCCTTCCCTAAAAACACAGGATTGAACGGTAAGTTAAATTATCTTGAATAGGTAAGCTTGATTATTTATGCGTAATGCTAGAATACTAAAAACAAAATTAATGGCAAATAACAGTTGAGAGACCTCTGGAAATACACTGTGAAATCAAAGTATTATTTTCAAGAACAGCAGAAAGGTAAGAGACTTTTCTTTTCCTAGCAAAATAGTAATATTATGGAAATAAGACAGTGAAATTACAGTCATTTTGCTTGGTAGCAAAAGTCTCATTGTCATCAAAGAATCAGGATTTCATTCAGTCATGGAGATGGAAACAAACCTAGTTTCACTGACCTTAATAACAAAAGATTTGTTTTTGCTCCTTCATGCCTGAAGATGAAACACTTCCTTACAACTATAAAAGGCTGAAGGAAGGAGAATACTATCTCTGATCAGAAATGTGTGATCATCCAAACCCAGCAGAAGTAAAATAAGCTAAATAAATGTAACATGTTGCTGTGAGGCTTACAAAACATTAAGCAGGAAAACCAACACAAATATGAGGGGGTTATAAAGTGGTATCGTAGCAGAGGGGTGACAGCAGAATATTATCTATAGCTGATGGAAGAAGTGAGAAAATATGCTTTAGCTATATCTCATACTGAAGATAGAGAACATCTGATTATCAGCTCTTCAAATTACAATTTTGATATGTGATTTTAGAGAAAATTTACATTGCTAAGGTATAAATATTGATGAGGTATTTTATCTTTCAGTGCCAAAGGCCAAATGCATTTCACAAAATCATTGAGAAATTTAAATTGGAAAAAATCTCTGGAGGTCATCTAGTCCAACCTCTTGTGAAGGCACAAAACTTTTTAAAAAAAAATGTATCTAGTGGCCTTATTTACCTAGATTTTCAGTTCATCTATCCCTTTATATAGATATATTTTGTTTCTGAAACTTTCTGCTTTTACATACACTTGCAGAGTTTCAATGTCTAAGCACGGTCTGATTTAGTCAGTTTGAACAGACCTGAACTCCTACTGACTTATACAGGTCTATACAATCACACTCCCTTATCTCCTTCAAAGTATGTTTCAAGACATATGGATTGCTATTGTTTCAACACCTCATTTCAGGGCCACCTATGCCATCCTGTAAGTTACTGCAAATGTGCTTAACCCACTAAAGGCCTTAAATAGAAGTACCCTGTTTACTTGTTTGGGGTTTTTTGTTGGTTTTTTTTTGAGGGGGTCTGTGCGGGAAAGCGGAGGTGGGAAGCAGATTGTACAGCTGTCGTATGTTCACCTCTCTATGGGCTGCCACTCGGAGGGACCTAGACAGGCTAGAGGAATGGGCCAACAGGAATCTCACGACATTCAACAAGGACAAATACAAATTCTGCACCTCAGACACTAAACCCCTGCACTGTAGAGGCTGGGGCCTTACTGGCAGGGAGCAACTCCCCTGGAAGGGACCTGGTGAGCAGCAGGTTACGGAGGAGTCAGCACCATGCCCTGGGAGCAATGAAGGTGAACAGTGTCCTGGGCTGTGTTAAAGGGGCCATAGTCAGTAGATCAAGCACAGTGATCATTCCCCTCTATGCAGCACTCATCAGACTGCACCTGGAACCCAGTTTCTAAGTTTGTCTCCCTGTCCCCCCAACCTGCCCATCTAAGAAATATGTTGATAAATTTGCGTGTGTCTGATGGAGGGCCACCAGGATAGTCAGGGGTGGGAGCATTTGCCCTGTAAGGAAATGGGGCTTGTTTAACCAGAAGAAGAAAAGGCATTAGGGAAACGTAAGCAGCCCCCTCCCCCCACCAATATTTAGGGGGAGGTTACTGACAAGGCAGAGCTGTGCTCTTTACTGAGATGCACAGCAGGAGAGTGAGAGATGATGGTCATAGAGCGACACATGGAAGGTTCCAATGGGATATACAAGGAAAAAAAAAACCACTATCAGGACAATTAAGTATTAGAATAGGCTGACAAGGCAGGTTGTGGAAACTGTCCTTGGAGGATGTCAAGACCTGACCGGTGGAAGCCCTCAGTAACCTGATTTACATTCAGTGTTCCCTCTGCTTTGAGTGTGAGGTTGGACTAGATAAGCTCCCAAGGTCCCTTTCAACCTGCATGATTCTATGACTTACTACAATTTCTTTCAAATCATCTTACAGGGTGTTTTGAGTGCACACATGTAAAATTGAGTGCAAAATTCTATGAACCTTCCAATGCCTAGGACTATTGCTAATATTTCTCAATAACTACTACTTTACCATAGTAATTTATTTCCTCCATTATAATTTAGGAAAGCAAATACTACTTTTGGATCTGTTTTAGTTGTCTATTTATTCCTTCATATTACATTAATTTTATTTACATTAAAAAATGAACAATTTGCTATATTTTAATTGCCTGCTCATAAATTGTTGCCATCCTGGAACTAATGAAAACTTAGAGCCTAGCTTTTGTAGTTACTTTAAAAAAAATGTATTTGATGCAAGCTTTTCATGCAAATTTAATTCTAGACTATGAGAGAAATCTACATGGTATCATAATACTTAAGTGGAATATAAACAGTAAAAGGACTTCATGGAATCTTGTGTCACATCCCTTGTACTGCCTACACTTTCACTGCCTTCAATTAAACATTGCATTATTAAAAGAAATACTACATTTGAAAATCAATTTTAGGTACTTAGAATCAGATCCAAAGTCAATTTTATATAGATGGTGTCGTGAATCCTGATTTAGGATCCTGCCAACTATGCTGATTTGTCCTGAGTGGGTGATTTAGATCACTTAAAGAATCACCATCAAAGGTATTAGGAAAAGTGGTTTTAATATGATGTAAAAGCACAACTTAACAAGGTTCAATAGCAAGGTTCACTCTATTACTGTATAGCACAGTCATTTGAGCAATGATTCAAAACTACCAAGGCACAAATCAAAGTTACCATACTACAAGTTTATGTGTGATATCGGTTGCTTACCAAACATCTGCTGTTGGTAAAAGGTATCTCTGCCTCAAGAAGCAACCCTGAGAGGCGTTCCAGCTCAGGGGATGATCACCACCATGCAGCCCGGCCGCTTAGCCAGGAGAGCTCAAAGAAGGCTCACTTAGGCTGTCATATTTATGGAATAAAGTAGTTGGCTTGTAGTCAAATTACAGGCAATGAAAAAGTTATGCATGAGACTCCTTGTACCCACAACTTTCTTTGTTTGTTGATAAATGAGTCTTGGAAAAGCCACCCACTATTCATGTGTTAATTGCATGACTGGTGTTTCGAGCTCATATGCATCGATGCTCACTGTGTCACTCTGCTCCTTTGTGGGTTTTCAGAGAACAGACTGAAACTAGAGGAGTTCTTGGCCCATTTACCACTTAGGCCTTTACCTCATTTGGAGTCTGTACCAAACTACTGCTAGCTTGGCTAAGGGGTCGAGTGCATCCCTCACAGATGAAAACATCCTCACAAACTCAGTCTTTGACTCAACTATTTTTTTTTACTCAACAAGTCATAGGATGACAGTCTCATAGTTCGTGACGTTGGGAGAGCGTATTGTGGAAAAATTATCTGACTGTGCAAGTTAGTAGAAATGTTTTATTTATATTTTTTTTTATGACAGAAACACAGCAGACAACATTAGGAAGACTGCTTCAAGATTTCAAGAAAAATTTATCAGAATTTCGTTACTCTAAGAGCAAAGATTTCATACACAAAAGCACTAAACCCTTGGCCGTAGCTGCAACGAACTAGCTGCAGCCACAGAGGAGTAAACGGATCAGTGACCTAAGTCTAGATCATCCCTGAAGATGTCAATGAATAACTCGCCAAATGTATTCTTGGATCCAAATGCAAATAGGTTTCAAGTTAACATAATTAATGAAAACCATGACAACAATGAAACATCCCAAGAGGATGTGGGCTCTGACCCACCGCATTATGAAGAAACATCTTTTACTGACGAAGCACATAACAGACTGAGAATCAGTTACAGACCAGGAAAAAGAGAATTATATGACAATTTCCTTCAAAATGGGGAAAAAACAGAAGCTAGTTTACATCCCTATGATACTCACACTAAAATGTATTATCTACAAACTTTTGGCCATAACACAGTGGACCCAGTTCCCAAAATTGATTATTATAGAAACACTGGCAGCATCAGTGGGAATAAGCTCAGCAGACCAAGCTTATTAGAAATTCATGAACAACTGGCAAAGGTAAGTAGAAAGGAAAGACACAAATTTTATCTATTCCATTTCCAGGCTGTTAATTCTATTTATTAATATGAGAAAGTCCTTAAATTCATGGACGTTGCCCAAGAGAAAAAGTACAAGTAATCATTCACCATATTCCCTTTGGTAGATGCAGTACATTTTCTGCCCTGTGCCCTGCTCAAAGCAGAGATTTTTATTAAATAGTGATAGTAATGCACTTGATTAGCAGAAAAAACATAGTTTAGTCTTGTCTAAAAGCATAAAACTAATGAATCTCTAGAAGTATAAAACTAGTGGATGGCAGATGATGAACGTCAATTCATAATTTAACCAAGCTATACAATTCACACTTATTCTAAACTTGAATTTAGTAATAATGCATAATTAATTTTCACAGATTCCTCTGTTGTATTCGTTAATATATGTGAGTATTATAAAAAAATGTTACATGTAATAAATGTAATTTCAACTAATCAGAAATCCAAAGCACTACCTGTTTATTGCTTAACAAACCATTCAAACAGCAAGAAAGAATGCAGAACAAGGGTGCCGAGGCTGAAAGTGTTTGCTCAGAAGAGGGATAGCAGACAACACTTTCCAGGTACTGATTCAGGGAATGAATTTAAGCCTTCATGTTCATTATACCAGTGAATTTGGAGAGAATCTGAAGAGCCTCTTGAATGACTACATAGAAAGCATTTGTGGAGGAATAATTTGGCTACATTCCTCCTAATCTCTCACATAACTGTTTAGACTTTGCTCATGTAGTAGATGAGACTGTATCCATGTAAAATACACTTTCAGAGAGAACTACCAAACAGAATACAACTGGCTAACCTGCCTTTGAAAGATTTTCTAGGGCTGTTTCTCCTCTCCCCTTCTGAATGGACCTACTTTTGGTTAACACAATGTAGGAGTTTACTATTGATACATATGACTGATAGACTTTATGGAAAAAAACTTCCCCTTAGCAGACTCTTCCTGTTTGCTCCATTTTTTTTCCCCACATAGGCACTACAGTAAATGAATAATGAAATACCAAAACACGCTCTTTATCATGATAATCCTCACTTTTGTCACCCTCAATGGCTACTTGCCAGAAGAACATATATTGGTCAGGTATAATCTTTTGGGGTTTGCACATTCAAAACTTCCACAGGAAAGAATTTGAGAAGGTGGTAATATTAATTCTCAAATACCAGATTTTCACTAACTTCTGTGTTACTGCCTCAGATAGGTAGATAGGTGAATTTTGCTGTCTATTCACCTATCTAGATCTTTTAAGCCTTGATTTCCCAATGTGGAAGAATTACCTCCATGCAAGACAAATAGCATGGAAAGCTGTAATGAGAACTTCCAGGGACAAGAACTAGGTTAAGCACTTTGAAACAGTTAAACTATTAAAAACCCCACTGCAAAACAGTGGAATAATATGATAATCTACTGGCTTTGGTAAAATTAGACTCTTCCCCCTTAAGCCACAATACCAAGTTCTCTGTAAAAAGTAGGAGAGAGACACAGGATATGCCTACTTACAGAACTAAAATCAAACCTTTTTTGAGGTTCTTAATTATGCACTTGTCAGGGCAGGGCTGGAGAGAGATCACCTCTATAGTCAAACTGAAAGTGTCAATATCCAGCAATATTCTTTTTCTGTGTTGGGCAATAGTGAAATGAGAAATCTCCAGAGAAAATATGCTCTCATCACCATTCCACTCAGTTTTACATACTTCTGAGGTCTGAATAATTTAGACAAGCATCTGATTTTTAGATGCTGGTCCAGATCTTTTTCAAAATCCTGTTCTCCAGAGATTCACCTGTCCTAAGGAGAATTTATATAAAGTAATGCAATCAAGCAAAAAAATAGCCATTAGGAAATTAGGACTCAATTCTTTAGGATCTTAATAGGACAGCTTCATAGTTTTGGCCTGACTATTTAAATTAAGGTCTCCACAGACCTGCATAAAATGGCTTACACAGGAAGGAGAAACAGGTTACCTGGGTCATCATTTATTTCCAAAAATGAATGCAAAATGGATGTGAAAAGGGTAGAATATGAATTTGGCATCCCTACTCATTTGCAGATGTGTAAGCTGCTACTCAAGGGACAAAACACATTTCCATGTGCAGAAGAAACTTCTTCTTATAATTTACTTTGGTAGTGGCTAGAGAGGAGAAATATACTGTATTGGCTTTGAACGTAATGCTGAGCGAACATGTACTGAACATTAGCACACTAAGGGATTTTCAGTTCTGACCATCACCAGAAAATTCAAGGGGTTTTGCTGTTGTATCTCTCAATGGCTTGTTTATTTTAAATAAAATTAGACAAATTTGTTTAGGATTGGTTAAGCTTTCGCTTAGAGAAGATTAAAAAGGAGGCAGATTCCATCCCAGAATAAAATTAAGGGAAAATTGCTTCACAGGCTGGGACTGTTAGGGAAGAGAAAAGAGCATCATCTAGCTTGGTCATTCCAGGACTTTTTCCAGTATCTAGCTTACAGAAGGATAATCTTATGCTTATGCTTCTCAAAATAGGAAGGTGAATATCAGAGGTAATGGAATTTTTGTTACGCTGACAACCTGCTGTGCTCTTATGCGAGTTGTGGCCCTGGTCTGGGAGCCACTAGCCACAGCACTGGAACAAATGACCCGCCATTAGCATGGCTGGCGTCTATTCCTGGCTGTCCCATGGACTCACTTTGTGACCTTGGACAAATCACTTCTGTCTACAGAGCTTATTCCGAAGAATAAACAAACATGAGGTTACCAAATAGTAGATTAGTAGGGAAGGGAATTATGATGGTATGAAAAGGTTGAGCTCCTATCAGGAGGTAAAAGCAGTATGCGCATCTGGATGGGGTGCCTATCCACCGGCCCCAGCATGCAGCAGACTCTCTGGACACCACTAAGGAGGGAATGAAATGCCACATTGAGCGTGTACAGGAGTTAGACAAATAGCCCACGATGCAGTTCTGGAGAAGATGCCTTATTCCTTTTTAATTTAACACTAAGATCTGGGTTTACCACACCATACCCAAAGGCAC
>VZTL01034059.1:14912-48212 GCA_013400535.1 Scopus umbretta | reverse complement strand
AGCCAGACTCTTCTCAGCAATGCACACCAAAGGACGAAGGGTGATGGACACAAACTGCTTTGAGCGAAATTCTGCCTGGATATTGGGGAGAAGAAGTTTCACTATGACAGTAGTCAAACACCGTAATGAGTGGCCCAGAGAAGCTGCCAATCAGTGTGTGTGTAGCTTTGCAAAGCTCAGCTGCATAAGCCTTGAACAACCTGGTCTGATGCTGAAGTCAGCCCTGCTCTGAGCAGGAGGATGAACTAAGAGACTCCCAGAGGTCTCTTCCAACCAGAATTACTCTATTATTCTGTAACTGAAAACATACTTGAACGGCAGCTTTATTAGACTCCATGCAGACTAAAAATAAGCTAATCTAACGCATTAAAAAAAGAAACCCACTTTCTACTATACAAGTCCTGGTGGCTTCAGAGAGATTCTCCAATCTCAGCAATTTGCTTAAAAGAGTGTCATAAACTGACCTTTAATTGCTGTCATCTAGAAAAGTGTGACCATTTTCAGTTCACAAAATAAAAATTTCTACGTTTGTGATGTGCCTTTTTAAACATCTTTTATATGCTGCTTATGAACACAGAAGATTGAAAGAGGCTAGTAAAGGCTAATACATACCTATCAAGTACATAGCCAAGAGCCTTATGCCGTATTCCTGAGTAAACCGATGGGCTTGTTTCCCAAGCAATTAAATTGGAAGCATCATGGAAAAGATGAATGTTTACCAAGTCAAAGGCACTATGACAAAAAAAGGAAAAAATAAAATGATTCAGGATAAAAGAAAAAAACATTTGTTGCATCAGCAAAGCATTCAACATAATAACACTTACTATATTCTCTCTTATGTTACCTTAGTATTTACTCACACAGACTGTGCAAATTAAGCTATCATCATCACAAAATTGTCAAAGGCTATCATCAAGCTTATGACAACTTATCCACAGGTAAGGCTGCATCTAGGCTTTTGCTTCAAATGCATAATACGAAAATGAAAAGCTATTTGTCAGTTACAATTCACAGAAATTAAGCAGCACCCTCTCACTAAAATATTTTTAAAACAAAATTGAATGTGTAAACAAACAACTTCAGGTTTATAAAGCTGTAGCTAAATACGCAGTAGAACTGTGGCTTTGCAATAAACAAAATGAAAAGCTATTGACAGGAGAATTTTACTGACATTAAAGGCTAATCATATCACTGCAACTCCTTATCTGTCCCTGTGTGGAGAATGCCACGACGATAGTGGTCAATCCGCAAACCACTTCCAGTCAGGAAGAGGACACAGGCTGTTTAACTCAGACTGTGCCTGCAGGATCACAGAATCATTTAGGAAAAGACCTTTAAGATCATCAAGTCCAACCGTTAACCTAACGCTGCCAAGCCTACCACTAAACCACGTCCCTAAGCACCACATCTATACATCTTTTTAATACCTCCAGGCATGGTGACTCTACCACTTCTCTGGGCAGCCTGTTCCAGCGCTTGACAACCCTTTTAGTGAATAAATTTTTCCTGATATCCATCTAAACCTCCCCTGGCACAACTTGAGGCTGTGTCCTCTCATCCTATGGCTTGTTACTTGGGAAAAGAGACCTACAACCACCTCGCCACACCCTCCTTTCAGGTAGTTGGAGAATGCGTTAGGGTCTCCCATAAGCCTCCTTTTCTCCAGGCTAAACAACCCCAGTTCCCTCAGCCACTCCTCATAGGACTTGGATGAGGAGCCAGCCTCAGAAAATCAGTAAAATTTGTAAAATTTCACAGCTTTGCTTCCTAACCTGAAAGACAGGAGTATTAGTTCATTGTTTGCTACTTTTGCAGTGAGGCGGGGAGTCAGACAGCGGTCCCTTCACCTGGCTGCAGGCTGGTTCAGCCAAAACTCATTGCATTGGCATCCCCTACCAACTACTGGTAGGGCAGTCTAGAAGGAAATAACCCCAAGGGGTAAATGCTCCCCCAAGGGGAACTCTGCCCTCCAGAAGGAACATGCAGGAGTTGAGGACTACTGTTAGTGCCCAGTGTCTGCCTTGTGGGATGGCCAAAGACTGACAGAAGAGATTTCTGAAAAGAATCGTATTGCTTCTACAGAAAATCTATGGATGTTGGTTTGATGGAGGACTAGAGAAACAGGGATATTCTGGAAGTTCCTTCTTAATCAATGAAACCAACTTCAAACACCTATGAAACAGAAATACTTTATTTTGCCCCACCCCTGCATAAAAGCTAAATTATAGATTCGGAGAATGATTTAGGTTGGAAAGGACCTTTAAAGATCATTTAGTCCATACCCCCTGCCATGGGCAGGGACATCTTCCAGTAGATCAGGATGCTCAAAGCCACGTCCAACCTGACCTTAAACACTTCCAATGATGGGGCATCCACAACTTCTCTGGGTAACCTGTTCCAGTGTCTCAAAACTCTCATTGTAAAAGATCCCCTCCTTACGACCAACCTAAACCTACCCTCTTGCTGTTTAAAACCGTTGTCCCTTGTCCTGTCACTACAGGCCTTGGCAAAAGTCTCTCTCCGTCTTTTTTGCAAGACCCCTTTCTNAAAGTCTCTCTCCGTCTTTTTTGCAAGACCCCTTTCTATACTGAAAGGCCACGATAAGGTCTCCTCGGAGCCTTCTCCTCTCCAGGCTGAACAACTCCAGCTCTCTCAGCCTTTCTTCACAGGAGAGGTGTTCCAGCCCTCTGACTCTCCTCTGGACCTGCTCTAGCAGGTCCATAACTTCCTATGATCACTATGTGTCTGCCCTATTTTCCCATCCATTTGTTGTGAGAGCCATTTATAACTACACCCTATTCAGTGTTAGTGAATAAGTTCCTTGACACAGGGACTGAAATTCGCTATGGGACTGCACAACGCTTGGCTGATGTTCGCTGGTAACAGTATTAATAATAATAATAATAACAACAACAACAATAATGCTAGCCTTACAACGTACATGTATGCAACTATATTCTTGTACCTTAAATCACTTCACACAATCCCACTTTTCACTGTGGCAGAAAACCTTCACATAGAAGGAATTTTCTGTTATAAACACACCCAGACAGAGGAATTTCCTATTGTCACCCATGATAATCACATACGAGTGGGCTGGGAGTCACCTGGAAGGCATGCTGTCTTTCTGAACTCTGGCTTCCCACTGCTGACAGACAGAACACATCTGAGTGGCAAACAGAAAGCTATCCAGCTGTTATGGCTAAGCTGGCATTCTGCTTTATATTTGCTCTGCTTGTGGCCTTTCATGTTCTAGAGACTTGGTCTGTGTTTTTAAGCACTCTTATCGTCTCACTGCTTTGCAATTAAGCTCTTTTGGTGAGGGGACATGTCGAGTCACAATGAAACCAGAAAACTTGGAATACTCTTTTCACACAGACTTAGCAACACCACCACCACACTAACAAACCCGCCACAAACAAACCTGGGTACAAAGGAATTCCTGCAAATTGCATTGAGAGATTGAAGAAAAGGTGTCTCCTACAAAGCTCCAAAAGGGATACTTAAGGGAGAGCGTTGACAACATTATGTTTTGGAAGGGAGGTCGCTCCAGCACCTGCAGAAAGTGGTGTGCCCCATTAGCCCCATTACATGTGTTACACTGCTATGTACCAAAAAGCTGTTGCACTTCACTCTGAAGGCATGATTTTGGTTAGTGTTTCAGAAAATATATTTTGGGTAGGTTCCATGAACACAAATAATAATTATTACACTAGCACTGGACTGACAAGTGTAACCAATTTCCTGGGTATAACTGAATAGATTTCTTTAAACTTCTTTTAAACTATGAAGAAACAGAAATTACATACCAGAGTAGAGGTAAGTCTGTCCTAGAGGATTGTTATAAGAAACAAGGCTATTTAAAATGCTTTATTCTCACATTCAAAAAAAGTTGGCAAAATTTGGTTGTAGCTGATTGGAAGTGTCAACACTTAAAGGAGAAAAGATGTTACGGGAAGAATAGAGGCAAAATAAAACTGCCACAGCTCTAATAAAAGTCCAGTCTTGCTGATATTTTCAGGCAGTATGGGGGTGGTTACACTAGACCCATTTTAAGCTCTCTGTCCAAGTATGCTTCAGTACTGTTCCTGTCCTTGGCAGCTCAGGCATACTCCATGGACAAAGGATCTCTGTCAGCTCCCCTTCACAAACATGTGGGTTTCCTTGGTTTTCCTGTCTGAGACCCCTTGAAACAATGCTGATGGCCACAGAAACGCTCCTCAGCCAAGCGTTGCTCTTCCAGGCACTGTGTATTTTGTGGCTATACCCCCTTTCGGCAACTCTCATCTTCAACAGTAGTTGTAGACACATCCCAATGATTTTGAAAAGGGATCCAAAACCATGCATTCTCCACCTTAGGATAAGCTAAATTCAGAGATGCTACTAGATAAAGCAATAAAACACATGCTCTCATTCCTCTGCTTCACTGATGAACACCGTCTGGGCTTAGCCCAGAGCCATCTATGGATTTCCATCCATGGATTTCAAGCTGCCTCTTCCCAGAAAAGTCCACTGAATGTCCTCTCAGTGTGTTCCCTCTCCCTTGGCCTTACTGCTAATGAAAGGTCCATTTAGTGAGTTGTCAGGCCCCTTTGTGAGACGAACCACAGCTCAGCCCCATCACCTGACTGTATTACCTTGCCTGGGATTTCAGATTTAAAAAACAGTTTTCCCTTTATAGGAGCCAAACATTTTGAATTTGAACAAATGGCTAAATCATACTGACTTTGTATTACTATTCCTGCGCAGAAATCTATTGTTTGAGAATTCAGTGTGGAGATTAAATTCAACAGAGAAGGCAGACATACCTCCTGTTCAAAAAGGAGTTCGCAGCCTGCCAGCAAGAACATGGGAACAGACTTCGGCAGAGAGAGGTATCAAGCAGAAAACCCAAGCTGTGCACTGGGAGATTTCCCAGATTGCGACAGAGTCAGAGAACAGATCTGGACACAGCAAGTAATGGCAGTCAAAACAGTGAATGTGTGATAGAGATACACAGGTCACGAAGCAGCCGGCATGGAGGCCTCTTCCAAAGACACCGATAGGGTTTTTTTAGCTACAGGGAACAGAATATCTTGCTGAATGAACTCACAGTAATGATAAAGTACTCCTACTACCCTTCAGATTAAAATACACAATTAGTACATAACTACAAAACATGATCTTGGAGACGATGGCTTGAAGTGTCCATTCCTGTCTTCCTGAAGAATGAACAGAAAGCAACCCTACTACAGGACAGGGAAAGACCTCATGTCACAAACTCACGTCCTCTGTGAAAGTATCTATAATCCATCCCCATCTGCCTAAAAACTGCTTGTTCTTAAAATTTGCTAATGAAGGACCTTCCACCTACAATCTCCCTGTCCTTAAATTAATATTTTCATCATATCACCTGTTTTCTTGCAAATGAAACTGATTTCCTTCAGCCCTTTCTTCAGGAGAGACAGCCAGCAACCAGCCTCCCAGATGCGCGAGACAAATTTTTGCAACTCTTCCTCAAATACTCCTACCATTCTTGACTCTGCTGTTCTTTTTCCAGCTTACCTAAAGCACACCACTCAAAACAAGACAGTACTCTATCAGCACTCAATTAAATAATTATCATAACTTCCTCCCTTCACGTCCTTCACCTGATGTATCTATTAACACATCTCAATAAGATAAAAATGAACCATATTCAATTTCTTCTCCCTTGATCCTTTTCTAAAGCATGGGGTAATGAGTCAGTTATCCCCAACATTGTATTTGTGTTTTTGAATTATCCTCTCGAAGCGCAATGTTTTGCACTTCCCTTACTTTAATCTTGCAATCCTACTTTCTCTAACATATCAAAACAATTTTGATTACTGATTCTGACCTCCGATACACTTGCAAGTGTTCCCAGGTTGGGGCTATACCTACATTTTATAAATGTATTTTCTACTCCATCTTCCCTACCAAATATAAACTGTGTTTTAGACTCTAATGCATTCGGTGCACTATCTTGCACCTATTAACACAATAACACTAAGAACTACTGGAACAGAAATAAATACTCCCCCCCTATATTCAAGATACTAAAAATAAAGGGAAAAAAAGTCCATGTAGTTGTCTAGTCCTCTTACTTTTTTTCTTAAAATGAAATCTGAGTGCCCCAACATTCCTTAATTCTTCATTCACAGTAAAGGTAAACTAATGAAGAATAATGGATGTCAAAAATCTGGATTCACAGAGGAACTCAACTGGGGCAGATCACTGAATCAGAGAGGAGGAAAAAGAGGACAGTTCTCTGAAATCTTTTGAGGGGTTTCTGGAAGCCCTCTGGTTTTGGCATGAGGTACGTTCCATAATGATGTTTTCCTAGGCAGGGAAAATTAATAGCTCCCTTCAAGGATTCACACAGAATTATTAACAACAAGTGTCCTGGCTATATTTTTATTGAACTACTAGCATGTAGAAATGTATAGATTAAAAGTCATGATTATGAAAATGGCCAGAACTTTGTTCATATGCATAGGCACACAGACTGGGTTTAAACACTTAAAAGACTATGAACAGACACATTATGCACTTAGACCTACCTAGGTGTATTTTCTAACCCCCTGTATTTTCCGTATTTCACTTTCATTCTCCAGAAATTGTTCACAGTATCTTGCCCCTTCAACTTCTCATTAGAAACATTTGAGATCTTCTTAGATTATGTGGATCATAATCACAGACTATTCCAGACACAAAACTACCACCATAGCTCACCTCGTTACAGATCAGAAGAAGCTGTGAGCCTCCTCACTCTTATTTCCCTATACACCCTTAGGAGACGTAAGCACAGCATATTATCTGATCAGAACATCTAGCTACAGACCGCTCCTTCCAAGAACTATCCTTTTTTAGTATCAACCCACAAGAAAACATGTCCTTTAATTCTAACTCTAAAGAACTTTTTTTTCTTGGAAAGAACTAAAAATAAATTCACATTATTTTTTCCACAAAGAGGAAATCCAAGAGGATAGGAGAGACAGAACCTGGAGAAGTCATGGTATAAGAGGAAAGGCCAGATTAGCAATTGGTGCTGAATACCCACTTCTGCAGATCTCTACTGCTGGAATTGCATGCCATGTCATAGGGATCTGGAAAAGTTAATAAGAATCTACATTATCCCATAGCTGCCTGCTTGATTTCTGGGCCAGAAGTCTGTAAAAGGAGAAAACCCGCTGCGTTTTCATTTTTCACAAACTGTTTGCTTAATCTAATAAACATGCTTATGCAAACAAGCAAGAACACTGTTTGGCACTCAAAGGTCAGCCTGTATGAACATTCATCACACTTTAAAATCAAACTTACAATGTTAAGATGTGAAACAACCACAGGCAGAAGGGAAAAATGTTGAACATTCACATACATTTATGTGACTATGACATAAATAAGCAGTAGAGACCAAAACTATCACTAAATGGTAAAAAAGTATGATCAGATTTCCAGGTAGAACTAGAGAAATCTGAACCATCTGCAGGTTTACTGAGCTCTCTTTGTGTTAAGACAAGGAAAATCTTCAAGCTGTCTCTCAGTAGTGTTTTGCACAATCAGCTGCTCTCCCCCCCAGCATACATTACTACTATTACTGTCATTAAAGATAGCATTTTCAAACACAGATAGTGAATAGCTTCAGTTATGAGATATACCTCTTGTCAGTGCTAGCTGGCACTGCTTCTTCCAGAGACAGTGACTTAGCGTTTAAAACCACAATGATGTTCAACTTCTACTGTGATACAGTTGCCTGCTCCCCTCAGCCCCCACCTCTTTAGGCTGCTGGATGATCTCAGGAGCAAAAAATGTTTCTTCTGTAGATTTTCACGGCACATCTTATGAGGAACTCTCTCTGCCTTGACGAAAGCCAGCTTACACTGCACTTAAATAAGTCTTGCTCAGTGGGATGTTTCCTCAGGAGTCCATGAGCGCACAGATGAGAGGTGTGCTGCCTGCTCTCTGCTGCCCCTCCATCAAGCCCTACTAGTGAGTGCTGGGCTGCCAGGTGCTTTGTTCTACTCTAGGATGAAAATAAGCAACCTCACAGAGAACAGGACCATGCCTTGGATTTAAAATGGGAATCGTGACCTGAATATGACAAATAAGTACTGTTTCAGTAACAGTAATACAGTAGGGACTGGTTTTAAAAAGCTGTGTTCCTTAAAGGCATGGTCCCTCCACCGACTTCAGTGGAAACGGCCTGGGCTTAAAGGGCTGGCTTAAAGAGTTCCTAGAGAACAATCTCCTTCCTCAGAAATCCCAGAGGTGAGGGCTGCATACACCCAGGCACAGGCAGCTGACCCAGGTGGGATGCTGTAGAGCCTCGGCTGTATCAGGTGGGATGGGGAGCAGTAGTGGGGGCATGCCTTTAGCTCCACACTGTGACTCCTGTGGCCTTGGTCACAGACACAAAGCTTTTTTGATCATGCTTGATTGAGAGGTTGCTTATGACCTGAATTATCCCCCACTAATTGCACATACATGAGAATATTAACATCACATTTTGTAACACATCATTACAACTCACTGAGCATTATGTGTTCAATAAATAAAGCAGAGAAACTGTTTTGGAACCAATCTGCTCTATCAATATACCAACCTATACATATGGATACCTTCTCTGAAATAGTTATTAACAAAACCATACATAATATACACATAATCAGATATAACTTAAAGATGCAACTCACCAATCAGTAATACACCATCTTGTTCGAATGAAACCTTTTCTGGACCACTTGCACTGAAAAATAAGCAAATAAGAATCAGTCACCTTAAGTAAAGGATGATTGTGAAAGTCAAATGTACTCATACAGAGAACAAAATAAAACAAAGTTCATCCATACGCTGTAACTAATAAGCCCTATGCTGTAACTACCCACTGAGGTACCTTGAAAATATATATTGTGTCTCTCATAAATCCTGGAATTGTTTGTATTTTGGTCCTGCAGCAGTTGTAAATTTACGTGTAAAATTAATACAAGCCCTGGTAGTTGTTTATAGATGAAAGATAACCAATCAGGAAAGCTTTACAACTGTATTTAATCTTAGCCTAAACCAGCAAATTCTTACTGCCTATGGACAAATGTCTTGGCTTCTTTGTAATTTTACCTGAACTGTAAAATGTCATCAGAGATTTACATCAAATTAAAATGAATGAGATCTGCTAGAAAGCTATTTCTGCTGCTGAGCCAACCCACCCAATATTTCTATAAAAGTTAAGGGGAATTTAAATAATGGTAAAACATTACATTTATCAAAACTGCAATGTCCGCGAGAAAGCCACAAATCAGCTCATGCTAACATATGGCACTTATGATACAGCAAAAGGATTTTTTCAGCACCACTCCTACCCATGCCATAAATTACAACCTCCCACAAAAAGACATGATTCTGCATCCTATTTATTCACTGTTAACAATGAATGTGGGGCTAGGCTAATGTTCTCTGGTAATGAATATTGCACCAGACAGGCCTAAATAATGATGCCAATGATTTTGTAGCAAAAGACTGCAACTCCTTATTACGAATAAAGTGCCAGCCATAGCAGAGCATTCCCCCCTGCTAAGGGGTACTGCTCTCCTAAGCCTCTTCTAAGGCACTGCCTTCAGAAGACACTTGCCGGGTGTTTTTATCCACCTCACTGTGAAGACCGTCCTCATGAAAATTTGAAGTCCCAAACACTGCTGACATAGTGAAGTGCCTCACAAAATCTAAATGGGCTGTTTTCTACTCACCCTTCAGGTAACAGTTACCTATCTCCCACTTCCTCCCTCTTCAGGCACAGGACACGGCAACCACAGTCAAGACCAACCAGACATAACACCACTCCTTTACTAGGGCCCTTTTCCCATTGGGGTTCTCCTTGCATTCAAAATATGCTTATGAGGATATTAAAGTGTTTATTTTACTGAATAAATAATAGCTTATTCTTGAAAGCTTGGATGTGAAAACTATTTACTGATGTGCAGTTTTTCTCTTCTACCCAAACCCATGAAAATGTGCAAAGTTACTTGTAAATGACAGCTGATTTCACTGATTGCACTCAACTTTGGAGCTTGTAATTTTGTGGAAAAAGTGTTACCTACACGCTACAAAACTAAGAAGTAAAAAACTGTCTACAAAATTCATGCACAGTTATGTATTCCAAATTTTGGGAAACCTGTTTTTAGTATTTCTTACTTTAGGTGGCAATTTCAGAATCACCTTTCTGCATGCTTGTGGCACCTTCCTACACAGACTGCTAGAGCCAAATTTTACTGTGAGTGCTGCAGGGAAAATTGCAGCTTGGCTGCTTACGTGAGAACCCAGCTGTGCTGGCCCTGCTGAAGAAGGGTTGGAGGCTTTTCTTGCACAAATTTTATCAGTTTTGCATTGCTACAACAATGGGCAGCATGAGGAAGTAGTCTTCTCAAGATTGTGAAGTCCAAAACAGTGACTAATAACCAAGTCCTTTACGCAGTGCATCAAAATTTGGATTTTGATACTGTCGAAACACAATGAACAGCTTTCTTCTATTCTCTACTTAGGTCTCTTACAGTTGACTTTTGAGTAGCTCACATGACGTATTAAGAGGGAATAAAATAAATTAACAAAAAAATGTTTAGCCAAATGTAAAGATTTCCTATAGACCAAAGGAGAAAAACCTCCTAAATCCAGAAGGACTATATAGAATAAATGGACTTCTCTTCTGAGCATATGCAAAAGTTTACACCACCACCCCCTGCAGATCTGTCTAGTGACTCCTGGCAGCTGACTGCATCAATTCTGTAACTACCTACGGTGGGGGATAAAAGGTTTTGAGATATTTAGTAATTAACATCAGTTGTTTGCTCATGCTTATAGGTGTTTAAATCTTTTAAGAATTTGGGCTTTTGAAAACAAGTAAATTTGCCTAGGTCTAATGAGGTTGTATTTAGGGAGGAAATCCCAACAGTTCACTACTCTGAAATCCAGCTGATGGATACATTCAGAGAGGAACTAAATTCTCTGAATCCTTGTTACTTTTGTCTTAGGAGAGCCCAACTTTTTATTTTTCTTAAACTGCAACTCTACTGAGAAAAACTCTGTGGTGACTGTGAATAAATACCTACTTTCTTGTAATTTTTTTTTTTCAACACTGAAAAATAACCTCTTCTGTAGATCCAGTAGTCACTCTGGTCAACCAGGGAACAGCTGGCTGGAAGGCTAACACACCAAATCTTCCTAATAGTCTGGCTTTCATGGCTGAACTACAAATCCCGTAATCCAATAAGGTCTCTTCTATTCACAGTTTCTGCGATGATCATGACAGCACAGTTACAAGTTGAGATTTGGCAAAATGTCAACATTTATTCAAAAGCAAAACAATGAAAAAAGTTAAATGCTAAAAGCATTCAAAATCGGCTTAAATCTAATCTCAATCAACAAAGGGGAGCTCTGTCATTTCATTCTTAGAAATAACTATATTGAACTTTTAATTACTGAAGAACAATACATAGAACTTAAAATCAAATAGTCCAAGCCTATGATGAGGCCCAAGATAATGTCTTCAATCAAGCTGTCATTTTTCGTTTTCTATTTTCCTCCTTGGCAACATAATAAGTACCAAAGATTTAACATTAACACAGGGCCAACTAGATCATGTTGATCAGAGCCATATCCAGTTGGCTTTTGAGCATCTCCAAGGACAGTGATTCTACAACCTCTCTGGGCCTCTCCTCTGTTGTTTACCCTCGTGGTGAAACCCTTTCCCAGTTTGAGTCAGATTTTCCCTTGCTGCAACTGACAACTGCTGCCCCGTGCCCTGTTGCTGCACACCACGCAGAGGCACTTGGCCCCATCCCTCAAGAGTCACCAGTTGGCCACTGCAGCCAGCAGCGCGGTCCCCCATCACCTCCCTCTCCTGGCAGCACAGATGGGCTCTCTGGCTTCTCCTCCCACATCCTGTGCTCCAGCCCCAGAGGTGCCTCTTCTACACTTGCTCCAGTTTGCCCATGTCTGTCTGGTACAGGGGTTCCCAAACAACGACACTGGAGATGTGATGTGGCCTTGGAGTGCCAAACAGATGGAGGAGTCCCTTCCTGGGACCTAACACATCCTGGGATCCCATTGGCCTTCTTTGCCACCAAGGTACACTGCTGGCTCACATTCAACTTGCTGTCCAACAAGATCCGGTTCCTTTTGTGTTCTCTGGATAGTCACTTCCAGCCTGTGCCACTGTATAAAGTTATCCCATCCCAGGGACGAGACTGGGCATTAACCTTTGCTGAACTCCATGAAATTTCTGTCAGACCATTTCTTCAGCCTGTTGAAGTCCCTCTGAACAGCAGCCTTGCCCTCCAGCATACTGACTGCTCCCCCAACGTGACATGATCTGCAAAGCTGAGCATGTACTCCATCCTGTTGTCCAAGCAGTTAACAAAGGTGTTGAATAGTACAGATCCCAGCATCAACCCCTGAGGAATACCACCAGCAACCAGCTACCCACTGGACTTGATTCACCACAGTGTGAGCCTCGTGGTTGGCCAGCTTTCCAGCCCTCTTATATTCCACCTAACCAGTACACGTCACCAATTGGGTTTCAAGGATACTGTGAGAGACTGCATCAAAGGCCTCACTAGAGTCAACACATACAACATCCACAGCACTTCCCGTGTTCATGCAACTGGTCATCCAGGCAGATTTGCTCCATAACCTTCCCATGACTGAGGAGAGGCCACCTGGGACCCTTCTTGAAAATGGCTGTGACATTTGTGTTTTCCCAGCCCTCGGGAAGCTCTCCCTTTTACGATGGCAGTGAGAAGCCTCACAACGACATCAGCCCGATCCCTTTCGCCCTTGGATGTGCCCTGCCTGCTGCCACGG
This sequence comes from Scopus umbretta, assembly GCA_013400535.1. NCBI lineage: Eukaryota > Metazoa > Chordata > Aves > Pelecaniformes > Scopidae > Scopus > Scopus umbretta. Next base: position 35,363 of record VZTL01034059.1, on the reverse strand, counting down.
GCTCACACATGTACAATTAGCTTAAGGTTTTGTGCAACCAAAGTGTGTGAGACCGAGAGTCCTGTTGTAAATCATCATCTACTTCTCCAGCAGGCCCTCCCACAGGACTTTGATTCTGTCACTGATGACCTCACCAACACAGGCGATCCTTGTATAAAGTACGCCCAACCCTCAGCACTGCTGCCTCATTCTGTTTCATGCAAGCCTACACTGATACCAGCCATTTAAAACGTATTTGCAACACAATTTACATGTCATGACATGGTAAAATACATTATTTCTTATAGCAGCTTGGCATTTCCTCACACATACACTGCAAATACTGGTTTTAAGGGCAGTAGTATGTATTAGAGGCTATTCTGCCAAAAATTCACGTGAGTAAGCGTAACTGAAATTCTGACACCTCTATCAGAAGTCCCTAAAAAAAAAAAATTTAAAAATCACAATTTGAAAACTTGTAGTTACATTCTGCTAGCCTTTTCTTTGTGAATAGAGTCTCTCAGGAGATCGTGCTGACCTTTTAAAACCCCCTAGAAACACCACCTACATAAATAACCTCTGCTACATCAGGTAAAAGGACCTCCAGACAACATTAACATGAAGAGAGAGGTTATAGAGGGCTAATGTCAAAAAGCACTGTGAGCAATAAGTAATGCACACAAACCATGATTGATAATGACTAGCACAGAGCCTTAATTCATCTTTTCTCCATCATTTTACTGAGAGGGACCATATCAAATTAAATAGTGACCCAGCAAGGGTTTATTCAACCATACAAAGCAGGGGCATGGAGGAAAGACATATTAAAGTGGCAATGACTGCAGTGTAATTGCAGCTTCTTAAAGGAACACCACAGCTCAGAGGAAAACAGGAAATCTTGTACGTGAAGCCGCTGAATACTGAGCCGCAAGAACAACTGAGGCACCAAGCGATGTTCAGCATTAACAGGCCCGCAACACCGTGGTGAGAACTCCTCCTCAAAGCCTCACACAGTAACCTGTGTTTCACGTACTCACAATATGCTCAGTGTTTAACTAGCCAGGAAAAGGAGAGTGTATTGTGACAAGTTTCCATAAAACCCATGCAGAACGTAGTTCCTGCCCCCAAATTACTTCCTTTCTTTCCTTAGATCACTTTACAGAACTAAAGAATTTATGCTCTTGTGTTTTTAGGAGTTTGTATACAAACTGTTCAAAGTGCCCTTCTAATTTCCCTGTATTTCACAATAATACACAGTATATGGAAAACTCAAACCTAATTCAGCCTTTGAACACTATCAAGCATTGTAACAGCACTATCAGTCATATTTTTACTGCTAAAGATTTTTAGATGTCATTACATAAATTTAAAAGTCTGCAAGTGAAAGTATCTATGGGACTCATCAAAAAAATGTATAGCGAGAGCTTAAGAATATGAAGTCAATCTATCTAATGACAAACTCTATTAGGTAGTGTAATAATTTAACTGGTGACTTGCTTTTTCACATAATGCTTTCATTTGTCTTTATTTACCAGAAAATACAGTATAAAGAATTTAGTAAGTAAGTATCTATTGGAAGACCACATTTAAGTATCTGTGCATGACGTAGGCGAAATACAAGAAGTATGTGATAAAACCTAAACTTGCTCTACTTATTTTTACATACAAAACCATGGGACATGCAAATCTTTATTGTCGTCAGCTTCTTCCTATACACATCACCAGTGAAGTGGCCAACCAGGAGCAATAAAAAATTTCCTCACTAAATGATATTTTAGAAGACAGAAATACAATAATGATGCGACTTTTGAAAGAAAGGTCAAGTTAAGTATTTATTTGTAAGAAAGCTGTAAGTTACCACATCGAATTGGCAGAAGGCCTGTGGAAGCAATAGCTACGAGTGCACACATGGTGGGGCAGAGGTTTCAGGGGTCTCTTCTTCCTCTGTTAGACAACCTCGAAGGACCAAGTGGACAAAGGGGAATGTAGGGATGTGAAGTCAGAGGGGCCCGACCCTGCCAGCAGCTGAAGTGTAATGCTCCAGTCTCAGTCATTGCCAAAAATAGCTGAAAATAATGGCATGTGCTTGAAAGCAGAACATGAACTACCAGCCTGTTCCAACCCTTCATATCCACTGTCAGAGATACAATATTTCTAAGGCACCTTCTTTTTTCCTCCTATATTTCACTGAAGTTTCTGAAGTCTGTAAGAATTCCCTTCTTTGGAACAGCAGAATTCAGGGTTGATAGGAGTATAAACAATGGACCTGAATTTTAGACGCCCAACCCAAAATACAATTCTAATTCTGTAGCTCATTTCACTTTTTCTGAGAATGTAAAGAGTCATTACAAAACGTATTTTATAAAATAGTAATTAAAGGTAGATAATTGCAATACTAAAATTTGTATTATTAAGATAATAGCAGCACAGTGATAACATGACACAGAACTGCCAACAGCAAGATTACATGACTTGTCCCAAAATGACAAAATCAGAACCCTGATTTCATAGTGTATTTGCTCCTATAGTCAGGATAAACATAACTCAGCATTTGACCACATTCTCTTCCAATTAAGATTTTCTTTAGGACTTACCTATATAGCCAAATTATATTATTGTTGGAGCATATGACTTAAAATAATTACAAAAGCAACAGTGATGGACGGAAGCATGATGGTTTGGGCCTTTTACTTGGCCCAAGTAAAAGCCAGCACAAAAGACTGAGGAGGTACTTCAGCTCATGCTGGAGAATGTTACACAGCCTAGGCTGAATAAAGCAAAGACACCTATGCCTCTATATCATAAAATGATACTTGTTTTAGTGTGTAATTTGCATATTCCCCCACCCCAACCCATAAATTACCTTAGATACTCATAACTTGAACACACTTACGTCATTCCTTTAACTTCAGTAAATAATTCACTTACTAATAATTTGTCCATTTATTATGAAGAATGCAAAAGTTAGTAGGCTTTGGACTTAATACAGCCCAGTAACTGAACCACTGTTTATCATCTTAAAGTCATCCTTCACTCCAAGATATATACTGCAGCTGAACAACATGCCTTACATATTTGTGCCTTAACAATTCCAAATACAGTATTTGGAAAGAAGAAACTTTTGGAAACAGAATTTAAAGAAGAACTATAGCTTGGGAAGGAAGAAAGAGAAAATTGTTTCTTATTGCAGATTTCAAAGCAACAATCTTTATTTTTATTTTTTAAAGTCACTAGCTGATCCACCATCTGTAAGCCAGCATAAAAACAGGTAGAGATGATATAGATCATCTGTACATTTTAAAATAGGAAAAAAAATTCCTACTTCATGTCCCAGAAAGGGGATACCAGATCTTTCACCTTACAGTATTAAGTCTCTTCTCAGATCCTCTGTTAATAGGATTCCTTTAGCCAGCAGATGGATTGTGAATACAGGCAGTTTCATCTACTAAAAGACAACATAAATCATCATTGAGAAAGGAGAGACCGCAGTAAGGTTATCACCATACAGCCTTCTCCATGAAAGGTTTGCATTAAAGCATTAGTGAAATTAATTCATCTTTCATAAGAGCTTTGAGCAGTATCTGTGATCTATGATAACAACCAATTTCTCACTATGGGAAAAAAAAATTACTCAGGCCTGATAGACTACACAAATCTGCTTTTTTTTAAATGGCCTAACATTATCTGGAGTGTTGCTCCCAGAGGCATCATTTGAGTCTTATGCCTAGCCAAGAGGACCCATAAATCAAGACAGAAAGTTTTGTTAGTTTTATATGCAGTGGGCTGTAATTATTTTGAATTGCATTATGCCTCAATCATTGTAATTACTTTTAGATCATCCTTAAGCAGTAGTAATAAAAAGAAAAGAAATCAGTCTTAAACCATTTCTCATACAAAACATTGTAAATGTGATATGAGAAGTCTGGCTAAAATACACAAGAGCCTGTAAACACAATGTTTGGACAGATATGCGGCTCATGCGTTCTGCTGTGTCAACTCAAATCTTCAAAATACACATTATTTTGTGATCTTTTAATTAGCATTGTTATTACCAACACATGTCTAGGAAGAAAATAGGTGGTAACAAGATTAATTTTAGCTTTAAAAATAGAAACATGTATACGAGAACCAAAACTATGTCACTGTTGGTTTTTTGAGGTTGCTGTACTCATGTATCCTTCAGAGACTCGTTGGTCTTCAGTCCAAAATGAAGATCGAGTAGTGTAAAAATCATCACAATTATTTTCTAAGTTTTCAAGTCACGTGAAAAATATGCTGGCTTGGTCTATGTTAGGTTGCACACCGAATGAGCACGGAAAATCACACAACTGTAAATATCAATGCTGCTATTATCTGCACTACTGTAGTCCTGGAGAGCCCATACCACTTTCCTCTCCCACTGTGCAGAGCTCTCTCTCTCAATAAAATGGGTAAATCCCACAGCCTGTTCTACGAGTCTTGCTGCAACACAACTACAAGGAATTGTGCTGTGTGCAGAACAGAACCAAACGTTCAAGGTGTTTCAGGGATCCATTCATATCTTAATTGCGAGCGTTTGTGGATTTTCTCTTTTCCTATTTATTCCTCCTCCAGGTAAACAGTATCCCTGACAACACCAGAACACAGTGCTTTCTCCTTAGAAAAGGCATTTAAGGTAATGCAACAAATGGGAACAGTACGAAGGCGCCAGATTCTCAAAAGGTATTTAGCTGCTTCTTGGGTTCTGGACCTCACAGTCCGGTACCTAAAGCAGTACTGCAGAGTGTACTGAATACAGAAGCTATTGCTCCAAATACGAACATGGGAACAACTGATCCCTGAGCACCCACAAGAAACGAACACAAACCCTGGTCCACAAAACAGTGTGGAAAAGCCACTAGGCTGAACCATTCCTCCAAGAGACTGTGAAGAATTGTTCATGTAAGAGATGGTAATAAACGATGCTGAACAAGTTACAAATTTGCCAGTCTCATGATGAAACAACAGCAGTGAAATAACGATGGAAATAATTCTTCCTGGGTATCAATGAACAATCCATAATTCGGCCTGTTAAGTGTTATAACAGCACTCACACACTGCTGTTCAGTGCTCTCAGTATTACAATCAAATCATTCGACAGCACTGTTCATTTCCTACTTACATTGTCAATCACCCATACTGCTACAGTTTACTGCTGATGGAGGAGAAAAATAAATACCTGAGTAACCGCTTGAAGTTCCTTCAAAATGATGTAACGCTTAACTTCAAAGAAGTATTTAAAATGTTTATTCACAGGAGGTAAAAGCTAGTAAAATTACGTCAAAGGCAGTTTCCCTTTCAGTATAGATATACAGAATATAAACAATTTAGTATCAAAGTCAAGAAAAAGAATAACCTGCTATTTATGCAATGCTCTTCCAAGCACACATGTGCTATATAAATATCTCTAAGTGTGCATGTTTACTAATTCTAAATTAATTTTTAAAGTTTATCTAGTTCTTTCTTATATTAAAGTAGTAATGTGCCTGTTTGCTCCACAAATGTTACAGGAATTCAACCAATTTATTCACTTGGCTTGCAGTAAACACTAACCATTGAAACACCCATGTTTTAGATGTTCTTAAGAGACTAAAGACGAGCAGTAAACTAAACACTGAAGAAGAGAATTGCAGGCAAAGACTGCAGTTGCATGTGCAATCACACTTGCAGGTGCAGAGGAAGAAACCCTCAGCTGTGCTGTGTTTCTGGGGTTGACGAGACCTTCACCTTCAAACAAGCAGCACTCCCCAGTTCTCAAGAGAACAAAAAAAGGGAGTACGAGGGCAGCACGGATACGTTTTCAAGTCACGTGTATTCTTGCACCAATAAGAAACCACTTTTTCCCTCCACACTTGCAGTGACTGCAGTAGCACCTAGCTGTACTGAACAGAAACCAGTATCGCTGCAACCATGATGACTGAGCTGCTGCCGCTGCATACAAATGGAGTCCATTCAAAGTTGTGTCTCACCCTGCCAAGGAGTCCTTGAAACAGACTTACAATTGGCACTGTGTGCTATTTCTTTGGTTTTAAATGCACAAACAAGTCTTTTCATCACTGTCTGTCCTTCACAAGGATTTCCTACCATACAAAGAACTCCATTTGAATCTGGTAAATCCATGCAATGACTTAAAACATATACTACAGGTGACAAGAAACCGACAAACAAATGAAAAACCAAGACTCGATTCTGACCTTATTTACATTACTGAGAGCAGGTACTCAAGATACCAGTGCAAACCAGAATCAAACCTAGTACTTGGGAATGCTCCATGGGACTGTACATACCTCAGGGAAATAATCCTGTGGAAACTTCTCTTTTTCCAGCATGGGCGTGCTTTCTAAAGTGTCTGAGTAGATTTCTTTCCCAGTAACCTTTTTATACTTCTTAGCTAGGAAGAGATACAAAACAAAATTAACATACATATCTTTAACATTATAAGCAATTTACAGCACTCATTGGCAAAGCAGTGGCATCTGCAAAATAATCTGTAAAAAAAGATCTTATTTTTGAATGGCCTTTGGAAGGGTCTTCACAAAAATATGCAAGCAACAAGCTGTTTGGGTGAAAAAAAAAAAAAGACACCACTAAACCATGTAAAACCATACTTCTTTCTATCAGACATCTTTAAGCTATACAGTTATGGGTACTGTTATTTTTACTATCCAGAGCACTGCAAAGTGTTGGAGCTCTAATTATGAATCAGGTCTCTGTACACCCTTGCACTCAAACTTTCCGGCACGGTTCTTCCAGGAGATGATTGTGTGTTCAGCCAGCATCCAGCAATCTATGCTGGATAATCAACAGGAAAATTAAGTAATACAAAACACATTAAGGTGAAAAATGTTACTTATGAGTAGTGATTATCTGCATGTTTTACCTAGCAACTCTTTTTTCAGATTTTAAGTCTACCTACCGAAGCATCAACTGATGCACACCTGTAACACATTATTAATCACATCTTTTACCCATCAAACGAGTACATAACCATTCATTTAGATCATCTCAGCTTTTTGCCTTTTGCTTTAAATCCACAGTATTGACAATCATCATCGACTCTGCCTTTGGCCATACTTAAATTGTCTGCTGGGCTAGCTGTGTTGGGGCGGGGGGGCTGATTTTTGTCACTCTAGAATTGACCCAGTAATGCTGGTGGAACTCCTAATGAAAGATGAGTTGAGCAAAAGCTGAGCAGCCCATTGCTTTTGTGGAACTGATCAGAGGTAGACTTGTTTTTAATTAATAGTTGTCTCTGCAAAGGAAGGTGACATCCTCAAGTCATCCACTGAAGTCATTCAAATACTACAAGGCCCTGAGACAAAACAAGAAATGTGAAAAAAAGCTCTTATATGAACAGATGGAATGTTTTCCCTCAGGGACCTGAGAGTAGCTGAGAATATGCCGCACCAAAACCGGGTGGTTTACTGAGTGGTCTAGAGCAGGAAAATTGGAAATTTTTCTCTGTTATGTTGTAAAACAGAAATGGGGACAGTCAATGAAATCCAGAAACAGCAATGCAAAACCTGATAAAAAGAGGAAGTCCAACTTAACACGTTATTTTGCTGGGCAACTTACTGTCCCAGACTATCAGTATGTTCAGCAAGTTACTGGACCAGACAGAGCAGTGTCTGATGCAGTACAGCCAGCCCTGCATGCATGGTGGAAACCATTTTCAACTCTGCCAACATTCCCACTACCTACAGGCCAGCCTCCACCCATCAAGAAGGTCAGTAACATAAATCACCAAGTTTCAGTTGGGTGTTCCTTAATCAGTTAAATGACTAAAACTGATTTTAAAAATTAAAATTAGATCTCAGGGCAAAAAGACATTCTGTTTTTTCCTTATTTCCTACTGAAATGTTCTGTCCTTATACATGCAGCTCAGTTGACTCTGAATTATTTGTATAGTCACTTGAAAACCCTTAGAGTAAAAAAAGGGTCTTATTTTTGAATGGCCTTCACTCATACTAGGCCTTCTGCATCAGTTCTCCTGATCAGATCATTTCAAACCAAGAAAGTAAAAATCTTGCCCTGGGGATATGCAGAAGATGAATTGGACTCACTCCATTCAAATCCTGTATCAGCTGCTGTGCGACCCCGTAGCCACCCACCTCTTTCAGATTATCTGTTTGTGGCTATCAGCACACGAGGCTGACATGTGAATTTAAAGCTGGAATGGGTGCTGTGTTTGTAAAAGAGACTTAGTGGTAAAGCACATCACTTTCCAAAGTCTTTAATGAATGGCTACGTCACAGACAAAAATAGCACAGACTTTTCAGCCTTAACAATCAATCTATGGATCTGTACAGCTCATGAACAAGAGGTTCTGCTTCTTGATCCACTTTGTACTTGGTGTCTCTCCTGATCACGGCAATGTATTGGTATGTCTACAGGCGATAACCTGACTCAATCTACCGAATTTCTCTGACACGGGAATCCGGGCAGCTATCTTACAGCTATCTTTAAGCTGCCCAGCAGAAAAGGACCTGGGGGTGCTGGTTGACGGCCGGCTGAACGTGAGCCAGCAGTGTGCCCAGGTGGCCAAGGCGGCCAACAGCATCCTGGCTTGTGTCAGGAACGGCGGGGCCAGCAGGAGCAGGGCAGTGACCGTGCCCCTGTACTGGGCACTGGTGAGGCCGCACCTCGAATGCTGTGTGCAGGTTTGGGCCCCTCACGGCAAGAAGGACATCGAGGGGCTGGAGCGTGTCCAGAGAAGGGCAACGGAGCTGGGGAAGGGTCTGGAGAACAAGTCCTGTGAGGAGCGGCTGAGGGCGCTGGGGCTGTTTAGTTTGGAGAAGAGGAGTCTCGGGGGAGACCTTATCACCCTCTACAACTACTTGAAAGGAGGGTGTAGCGAGGTGGGTGTCAGTCTCTTCTTCCGAGTAACTGGTGATAGGACAAGAGGAAATGGCCTCAAGTTGCACCAGGGCAGGTTCAGATTGGATATTAGGAAAAACATCTTTCCTGAAAAAGTGGTGAGGCATTGGCACAGGCTGCCCAGGGAGGTGGTGGAGTCCCCATCCCTGGAGGTGTTCAAAAACGTGTGGATGTGGCATTTTGGGACATGGTTTAGTAGGCATGGTGGTGTTGGGTTGATGGTTGGACTAGATGATCTCAGAGGTCTTTCCGAACCTTAATGATTCTATGATTCTACTATATAGCTGGAACTACCCAACTGGATTGAGTTTTGACTAAGAACGCGTAAGAGAAAAACTCCAACTATTATCAAGAGTCCTGAACTGTTCAGTTCTACCACGTATCTGGTGAAAATACCAACCAATACAGAAACTTGTCACTTTAAGTTGTCTAGGTAAAGTATTTTATATAATCTGAGGAAGCATTTACTGTAATGTAGCAATATATCTCCAGGGAAAAAAAAAAAGTATCATCCTTTATGTGCCAATCACTTTGAGATCTGGCTCCCACAGGAAGACTAAACAAATATCCTGATAAACTAATGTGGCATCATTCTAAGTAGATCACGGATGGATGTGCCTCTTTCAGTAAGTTTAACAGTGTCAGCAGAAAGATCCCGATGTCATTCAGGATACAGAAAACATTTGGCAGAACCGTAAGGACTGAATGCTTCTGCTGTGAGAAACCTAAATAAAAGGTAGCACTTGGCAGAAAGGAGGCATTTTACCATCAACTTATGTTAACATCAATGCTAAACAGGACCCAGAGATTCATTTGCATGACTGCTGAGAAGCAAAGGCAGGAGGAAAGAAGCATGCCTTCTCATGTATCTCTGAGTAAAATACTTCTACACTATTTCTGATTTCACACCAGAGAAAATGAGATTCTTTCTGTAAATCAAAGTGGTAGACTGAAACCGGCTTAATACCCCAGCCAGCAAATGCCTCTGTTGGATGACGGCCGTTTAGAACACATAGCTTATCAATAGTTTAAATTGTAAGCAAACTTTTGGGCCTCTGACTGCTGTAAAAACACAGTCCAACACCTTCTATGCTGTAGCAAATAATATGTGAGGCTGTAGGAGAAAATTGTTCTCATTTTAAAACTCAAATACGTCTTCCTGAGAACTGAAAAACAGAGGCAATCTTTTTCTTCCAAAGACTGTATTCAGTCACATCCAACTGTGCAGTGAATTTTGAAAAGACACAGCGATGTTACAAGAATATTGAATTGTATATAAACATCTATTTTTTGCATGCTTTTGAGTAGAACCAGAACTTCATAGTGATTTCTGTGCAGAGAACGTTTGTATCCATTTGGATTTCTCCTCTGATTTAAGAGCTTAATACACTGTGAAAATGTCAATAGTCATGAGAGAAGAGGCAAGTTTTACATTTCCCCTGAAAGATGGGAGCCTTCAGGGTCATATTTTACAAACACTACACTGGGAGACTGATTCTGCTCTACATTAAGAGAACAGCGGGTGACTTACAAGACTGATTCAGTGTAGCACCTACTTTCCTTGGATTTTTATTAGAAGTTTTTTTTTTCCAAGTGATGACTGGGCCAAACACATCTTTACGTGCATGGTTCACACCCCATCTGGCTTTGCTAAGGTTTTGCTGAACAAAATGAAGCACTGAACATTTAAACTGTTTATTTTCTGGAACACGTACCTGCTTATTTTTTTAATATGGATTATTTTCCCCTACACTTTTTCCTTCCAGTTTCTCACTTTTTTTTTTTTAAAATTCTTACGTTTTCTTTTAAAAGCCGTACAGTAACAAATAAGCTGCCAATCAACAATTAATAAACCCAGAAAGCTCTTCTTTTCCTAAAACAGTTGTCATTTCACTCTGTTAGATGTCACTAGAGCAGGACACCTCTCCTCTATGACCAGTGGGAGGGAACATCAGGTAGAATTCAGACCAAAACTGCTAGTCCCCCAGCACTGGTGCAATGAAGCTGTGGGCTCAGGAATCAGGTGTGCAGATACAGTTCACATCCTTCTGATACACAGAGCCGTTCACATGGCAAAATGAAAAAACGGTTACTAGCAGTGGACCAGCAGGCTGTTCAACCCAGGGACTGGGGTAACACCTTGGACACCCAGCTTCATGTGCAATGCCAATCTCCTCCAGTATTTCCACCCTGCACGCAGTTCCTCTGATGCTACTATCATTACTTAGCATCTGCAAGACTGTTGTAGTTTGGGAGGAAGACCAGGTCTGACCTCTCATTAGAAGTCCCTCCATCACTATTGAGTTTTCCAGTACGGTCTCTCAGAAATAAAATCTACTCTGAACTGCCTATGATATTATAGTTAAAATTTTCCTTCAGCATTGAAACGAATGATGACAGGAGGACTTATGTTGGCTAAATCTTGAATTGCTATATAAATAGAACGACTGTTCAAGTGTTTCAGGGACGGAAGACCCTGTACCCTCAATTAAAAGAGCAGAGAGAATCTGTCTCTACTGAGAACAAAAATAATGTATCTATGTAATTAAGACAATTAGTTCACTCCATAGCTCCCACCATTTCAACACTGTTTCAAATTAATGGGATGCCAGATGTAGTATTAATGTCATTCAGCTCAGTAAGCTAAATGAAACTCAGAGGATTTTTATATTTAATATATAGACAGTTCTCAATTGAAACAACATAAATTCTATATAATCTTTTCTATATACACCTCAGGAAGCATTCAATAATTTTCTATGCTATTTCTAATATTTTATGTACATAGCCTAGCATTACTTTTGAACTTCTGAAATTTAGCAAGACCTCCAACCTGATGGATCAATGTGGGTTAAAAACAATGACACCCTCGTACTGACCTGCACTGCTCCAAAGTAATTTAAGCCATAAATCTACCTCAGCTGCTTTGCAAAATGACCGTCACTGTTGGACATTTAAGGTCTTGGTCCTGTATCTGATCTACACTGAAGAACCTTGTGGCTATTCAGAGTTCTTTCGAAATCATCAGGGATCTCTATGGATTCAAAAGTCCATCTGCATGGGAATGATTAATGCACCAGTTCTCAACCTGTGGCCACTCCACTGACTTCTTCTAAGAGGTCTATAAAAGGTAAGAAAACTGATGTCTGTCATCAATGGACTTGCATGTGTTATACAGAAGTCTGCGTATCATGGAAAAAACTGCTAGGCACCACTATCAGAAAAGATGACAGACAAGCTGCCTTGATGTATAAAGCCAATTGACAATTAACAACATTTAATTCCTTTGCTTACCTTTAAAATCAAACTGGTAGATGTTTTTCAAAGATTCATGAAGAAAGTAAAAACTTCCTAGAGCCTGTAAACAACAACAATAAAATAAGAAATATAAAAATATCTACTTTGGCTAATTAAAAAGTACCATGCTTTCCAATTAAAAAAAACAACAACAAACAAAAGACATTAAATACTAATAAGAAAAATTACTAATTTTTACATTTTCTAAGATCTATAAAAATATACATTTCCTTTGTTGCTTCTCTGAAGTTTCGTAAGCCATTATAAAGAAGATCCTTAGCATCTGACTAAACACGGTAAGGGCACAATTACCAGGTGTACTTTTAGAAATACGAAACGGATGGATGCAATTAGTAATACAGACAAATACCTTCCTAAACACTGAACACATCCCCACAATTCTTTTATAGAAGCCTGACAACTTCTGCCTCGCTTTCAGAGCAAAATAAATGCTTCTGGAGACTGCAGCACGGAAACAAGAGAAGGGTTGAGAGATTCAACAGCTTTTGAGGGTGAGGCACTGGTTTTCCGTCTTCCTACTGAGCTGTGCAGAGCGAATGACTTTGCCAGCTGCAGAGCAGGCGTAACACTTAAAATCTAACAGGAGTGTTGGGAATATTTGTACACACTTGTACAGCTTTCCCTGTTCATAAGTGTTTTGACAGTAATTACAATGACTGAACAGTACCGTATACCCATCTCTGTTAGCCACACTTGGAGAGCAACTGCTTCTCCTAGCTTCAGTGTGAAGCCTAGAGAGGCAGGTATTTTCTCACAATGCACTGACCCAAAGAGAAAGAATATACAAATGTCTAGCAGAGGACCTCAGATGTTTGAATCCATGTTAAGTGTTTTGATGCTGGCAGAACTGATGTGTTTCTAAGTATAAGCAGAAGCAGAGTTCAGTGCTCACAACAACATATGAAAATTTTGAGTTACTGTTGAAAATAAAATACTGAGTTCATAGTTTGGATTTAGGTAGGACCTATAACTCCTTCTGCTGATCTAGTCCTGAGCAACTATTCTCTTTATTTTTTTTTTTTTTCTTCAAAACAGTGACTTAATCTAGCTATGGAATTCTGTCACAGTTTTAACGATTAGTCCATGACTGAGTAAAGCACGTAAACATGTAAGTAATCTCCACTGCATTCAGAAAAGCTTATAAACTCCCATCTCAGCAAATCGACTTTAAAAGCATACCCAAGTCCACCCATACTCAGCAAAACATTAGTGCCTGTTCCTTATGAACATTTAAGTACTTTCCTGGCTTCTGAAGATTTCCAGGATCTTAATCCTCAGCCCATTATTAAAGAAGGCATCTTTGCTCAGGATACCACCCAAGCATACCCTTTATTTGCACAGGCACAAGCACTTTGGTCCCAACGTGGACAAGAGCTGAAATGCCATCTATCTTCAGACTGACCACAATGCAGGGTGCATTGCCTAGCTGGTGTGAACGGCATCAGCCTACTGTGGATTTTAGGACGCTCTTCCCTGCCACAGAGTTCCCATGAGATATGAGGAAATCCACTCCAAGCTTCCCACGTCTAATAACTGTATATCTCTCATTTTCTGGGTACCCACTCTCAGACTTCTGGGATCCAGTTTACAGGAGGCTTGAGTGAACTAAGCTGCAACTGGCACTAGTGGCACTGTGCTCTAAATACACACATCACAGCAGAGTGAAAATAATGCTTGTTGCAGTCACCGTGCCTTAAAGTGAAATAAAGGAATGAAGATCTGAAGTGCTAGAAATCATCTAGCCTAGAGGTGGTTCTCGAACATGGCAGGTAAAATGCCCATGGTCACACACAAGCAGCAGAAGCTGCCAACGCAGACCCTGCAGAGGCTGGTGAAGGAACGCTGCCTGGCTTACCATGTCGGGATGAGGTGGCCATCCTCATCTAGTCCAGTACTTGCCACCCAGACAGGACCCACTGCATCCTAGACCTCTGTGTTTTAGCTAGACTGCTTCTGAGAGACATGCGGAAGGCAACATAGAAAGACAACCCTATTGTCACACAAAGGACTGTTCCTCCACCAAAACATTTTCCAGGGTTTGCAAGTTACAAATTCAGGCCATTCCTGATGAACGGTTTTCTAACTTGCATCTAAAAACCTTCGCAGAAGAGGCTTCCACAACCTCCTGATGCAGCCTGACATAATTTTTCCCTGTCCTGAAACTTACAAAGTTTCCTTAAGAGGGACAGTCCTCCTTGCCTTCCTGCTCTGGTCTGTCCTTCACATCCTCACAGCAGTCACCCCTGCTCCTATTCCAGTGAACCTCCATGGAAGGTTGGAAGGCTGCTAACCTGGGGTGCTCAGGCCGAGACAGTCCCTCCCTGGCTCCACTTATGTCATTAAAGCTTTGCCAAGGTTTCACCTATACATACTGTGAGCTTGCTGCTGTTTTCACTTCTTCACAGTCATATAATACACTGTTTTCCTCCAGTTAACGAGGGGAAAACTACATATCACAAGAGAATAAAGGAAAATCCAGTGAGAAAGGAAAAAGTAGCGTGAAGAGACTTTATAGCAGAATATAAAACTGTATAAATTTTAAAGAACTTGATGAACCTTTAAATACATCTGATGCACTCCACAGAAGCTGAGGGCAGAAAAAAAGCAGCCTGCCACTAGATAAACTCTTACAGAGAAGTATGAAAGAAACAATGCATTAAACAAAAAGGATGATTTAGTTTCATTTTGTCTTTTACTCCTATAACGACAGAGACCCTCCTGGCAGAGTAGTGTTTTGGTTCAGTGACCGCTGCATTATTTATGAGACACTGCACATCCAGAGATTAAACATTTGCTGATTTGTCAAAAGCACAAACATGAGGTCCTGCCCATCTCCTTGACATATTAGTCCATCCAACAGAAAACACTGTCACACATTTAATTGATGAGTACACTTTCCTGCGACCCAGTCAGCTTCCTTTAGGTCTTTGGTTTTCTTTTTTATAACATGGAGGAGGCAAATAAGAAAATGCAGGAGACACTCTTGTAGAGGACTCAAGGTTAACTATCCTGCAACAAGGACATGCTGCTAGAAAAAAAAAAAATCCTCATACAAGATAAAAACATTGCCACCTGATATTTAATTTCTAACTGAAGAAACTATCATTAGCAATAGAAAACGCTGCTGTCTCAAGCTAAACTTTCACTATACTCTGGCACTTTGTTTTTAAAACCAGCAGATTATTCTTAAATAGCAATATGCTTACAGAGGTTTTTTGTAGACAATAGTATATTTTGTCTCTTAGAGAGCCAAAACTAGATGGAAATCTTAAAATCATATACAAGCTAGAGGTAAAATTCAATTGTTGTACTTGAAAAGCCCCCAGTTAAAACAAAGAAAGAAAAATACATGCTGTCACAACTTCAGATTTTGTGGAAAGGCAGCAATCCTATGTTAAATGTGCCTGCTTCTTTGAATGCATATAGGCACTGCTGAGATGCATCATCAACAGGAAAAATATGGGTGGAAGGAAGTTATTTTCAGAATCCTCCTTGATAAAACTAAGTAACAGTGAGGTCGATCAAAAACAGGGGCTTGCGATGGGGTGAGAACACGGGCTCAGCTGTAGTACCCTTGCTTCCCATGGACTTGTGAAGGTCGTGACAGCAGCTGGGTTCGTAAATACTGCTCGGATGAGTAGGTGTCTCACAATATGGTTCTGTATCACAGAATTTCATCTTATGCATAAGCACCTGACATTCCTAACATCGATGCATTTTACACACACACAGTTCTTAATCTACTGAAATCAGTGTCATCAATTATGAAGTAGAGTACTTCTGAGTGGAAGAACACTACAGTTGAGCTCTTATCTGCTTATTTATTTAGAAAGCTAACCATAGATAAAAGCTTACAACGTATTATATCAAATTTAAGTAATTTTAACCTGATATATATATATATATATTACAAAAAAAGAAAAGTATAAACAGCTGGAGGAGTCATCAGTTACAAAATCTACTTAAATAGGATTACTCTATTTTACCAGAAGCTATTATTAACTTAACAGAGTGCACTAAAGCCATGTTCTCTAGGCTTGAGTCATTCTCCCCTCTCCTACTCCTTCTGAACTCTTCCCAGCTGGTTCATCCCTTTCTTCAATGCACAGGGCAAAATCTGACATGCATAAAGATAACACTTTGTTATCTAATATTACTCTTTAAGAACTCAGTATAAGGATCCAGCTTTATTTCAGCTCCTTATATGGTCTTCAGGATTAAAAAAAAAGAGCGTCGGCAAGCATCTTGAAAATATCATCTCAAATGTCTGGAAGTCTGAAAAATTTAAAAGCAAATGAAAGAGGGAATGGGAAACCCTGGGCTACGTCAGTAACACGTGGCCAATTCAGCCTACCTATAACATCTAAACATTCTTTTTAAGGGAGCTTTTCTTTCTCTCATAATCTAGCGTAGCAGAATCATGCAGGCTGGAAGGGACCTTTGGGGTCTCCAGTGCAATGCCTGTCCAAAGCAGGGCTCCCAACTGGGCTGCTCAGGGCACTGGCCAGATGATTCAAAAAATGCCAGGGTTGAAGACTGCCTCCCCATTTGAAGCCTCTGTTTCAGATTTGACCGCCTTCAGGGTTAACTTTTTTCCCTTCATTCCCATTGGAATTGCCCTTGCCACAGCTGAGACGGAAATGTAAGGCTAACCAAAAAAAAATATTTGGAAATAGTGACCTATCCAAATCAGGCACAAATAATTTTAAATGACAGGTGAAAATTTAAATCTAGGTGACACGATTATGAATTCTGAAACTTCTCTATGTAATATATCAATAAGAAAACCAAGAAGAATCAAGATGCTCTAAAGCCTGTTTTATTTAGATGCCACAATTCTATTAAAAATAGTACTGCCACTTGTGCTCAAGCTACAACTTCATTTCTGAGCATCCTGATTTGCTCACTGCTTGACTTCTGACAGTTTTAATCTCGTTTTTAAAAACTAATTCTGAAGCATTATGCAGCAAGAGTTTGGTTTGACAGTCTACATTTGTAGCACTGAGTGTCACCTAATTGTGCACAAAGAATCACTGATAGTGATGAAGTAACACTGTACAGTTTCAGGAACTGATACTACTAACATTAAGATAGGCTTTGACGGTGTAATTCTAAACACACCATTGAAAAGAAGCAAAACTATAATGGAATGGAAATTACGGCTATCACTATCTTCCGCATTGTTATAGACTTAATCAGGTTTATGTACATAAATGTTAACTTGTAAAAATGATGGAGTGCAGTTATAATTCACTGCCCTAACACAATGAAATCTAAGTAAAAAGAAACTTTCTTCCAGGGCCTAATGCCTAGGCCCTTTTGTTGAGGACATCATGTTAATTCAATTTATTTCTTATAAAACAATGGTTTAACAATAAAGTTAAATTATATTAATTCAAAGTCTAGAACTTTGCTTTATTTTCTTATTTACAATTTTAATCTTCTTGGGAAAAAGCAGCAGTGGCACATAACAGTAGAAGTAGTACATACAGTATCGAAGTAATACAATATAGAAACGCATTACAAGTTATAAACCACCCCGAACAGTTCAACTTTTAAAAACTTCAAACGTAACGAAAGAAACCCATTATTTGTTCCACTTTAGGGATTGTTGAAATTGATTACTTCTGCTGTTAGCACAAATTCTATGCCATCTGTAAGCAGGTGCTTTTACCAAAATGCAACCTCAGAAGTCGTGTTATGTATTGTACCTTACTTCCACAGTTTCTGCTACATCTACGTGAGTGACTGTGGAACAGTGAATCAGCAAATCTGCAAATATTTAAGCCCTCTTTACGACAGTCGTTCTAGACTAGGAGCCTGAAAAATAATATGCACTGAGGGTCACCGAAGCCAACTTTACTGTACAGTCGGGGAGGATGCACGTTCCACAACTGTGGGCCCCCCACGGACAGTGCTGCAGTTATCCCCTGAGCGGATGAATCTGTTGACTTTCATGCCAAGCGTTCAGAGCAACCTCATTTTTGAGATTAAGGCTCAGACACAGCGCAACAAACTCTTGCTAGCCACTCTGAACCCGAATCGCAGTGGTATTGCACCAAGAAATGAACAGGAGATGGTACACGTTCTGCCCTACATGTAATGTCTTACCAGAATGAAGGGAAGGGAGCAGCCACAGTCTCCTCTGCTTGATTTTCCAAGTAGTCTGCAAACACAGACTAGTCATGGAAACTGTATTTCAGTAGCCCCACCGCAGAGCGATGAATGGATAGCTCACAGTTTGGCTCAGATCAGAAAATTCTTAATTCATTAGGCCAACCTGCCAAACCTTGGGTCTGTAACTGTACCAAAATCCCCTTGCATCCAGGAATACCAGAAGTTCCCAAAAGTTCAGGAAGATCAGCCCAACCCGTTGACCTCAGGTGGTCACAGGGACTGCATGCGTAATTCTCTGGACTGATCAACCAGGTGGCTTTCTACCCTACCAGTAAAGACAGGAGCTGCCCCCATAGAAAACTGAGTCGGCTAGCTACTCCCATAAGTATATACACATATCCTTTATTCAAAATAATACCCGTGGCCATGAAGAAATACCACACAGTCACAGCTGGTGGCTCCCTTTAAATTTAGCCACACTTTATTTATGTGTTTATTTATGCATTGTAAATAGGCATGAATATATATATACACCCCCTAACCAAAATAGCAGAAAGCATCAAAGTGAAAAGTCAGATTGGACAGTCACGAAAAATAGTAACTTTTAGCTTGGCCAATAGGTTAGAAATGCACAAGAATGTTAAAACTGATTGCCGGTTATTCTTCTGTTTCCCCTGTACACGGTAACTAAAGAGCTTTGCTTTAACACTCCCCAAATCAAACAGACCTGTGCACAAAACCCTACAGGTGGACTAGGGAAAATTTCCTTTGTGAACTCCTAAAAACTCTTTCAGTATCACAACCACTAAGCGTAGAGTACACAGTCAAACACATCCCAGCTTTTGAAAGCTTTTGTCAGAACAGCCCTTAGGGAAACATTCAGGCACTCAGTGAAAAGGCCAGGCGATTATCTCATGGCAACACTGGTATTAACACCACGCATTTTTTCAGGACTGACAGAGGTACCTGACTGTTATTACCACACCCACGTACAGAATTGTACTGCCAGCTGTAGAATGAGCAAAATTTAACTTACAGTTAGCATATGTTAATTAGAAGAGCTTTGCATCTCCCCCCCAAAATGTATTATGGAGGAAAAAAAAAAAAAGCTATCTTCTCCCTGCTAGTAGACCGAAGTTAAATGATCACTGCTTTTAATTAGGCTCCAGAATGATACTCAGTACAATATTGGAAATTTCTTTCATTATTCCATGCCAAAAGACTCATCTGGAAAAACTGGTACTGGTGGCAAGATAAACAAATTGGTTCTGACAGGTTACACATCGAGCGTTATTAAAAACACTATTCCTGTGATTATACAGAAACCTTGCCACAAAAGCCTGATGATTAAAACAGCTATGAACTTTTTAGCAGCCAATTGGCGTAATTTCTTTTTAAAGTACGTCATTTCAACTGTGCAAATCTAATGCATAAAGGAAATACCTGAATAAAAGTTTAATTACTGTACAGGGTAAACATTTACTGCATTACCTCACTAAATGTGATAAAGCTAATATATAAAGATTGCTTTAAATAAATTTAAAATAAATTGCCAATGATGACACAGAAACTGTAATTCATGTAGTCGTAAAATCCATAATTAGCTTTAATGAATATTTAAAGTCAAAGTGCAACCCAACTTTTTCAATGTTTAACCTACTATATCAATATAGTTCAAGGAATTCATTTATCATCGAACATGACAATGTCTGCATATTAATTAGCGCGGGGCACCGCTGACAGGAAGCCCTTATCTCTTTCCAGTCCTTCTGGCTGTGCTGTATGTCAACAGTGTGTTTGTCACACCTGATAGTATTGACTATCTGCCTGTTTTGCTAACAACGATTAATAAAAAATTTTACATATTTATAAACCTGAACATCAAGCGCACGTATTAGTTTCCCATTAGTAAAATGGAGTCTATTAGCTGCCACATTTCAGTCAGGGGAAACAGAGCAAATGAGAAGCCGCAGCAGCTCCAGACAGGAAGGCAATAATTCTACATAAACGCACTGACGCCGGCTGCTACACGGGGACGCCTCACCCGGAGTCAGTGCGGTGGCAGTGAAGTTTCAGAGGCTTCCAACACAAAACTCTGAGGCGGGACAGGGGCCAGGCCCGAGCCCCGCCGGCGCCCGAGCA
>VZTL01034059.1:0-13289 GCA_013400535.1 Scopus umbretta | reverse complement strand
CCCCCCCAAAACGGGCTTCATCTACCTGACGTGCAGATAGCCGGAGCCTGAACCAGACCATTTCAAACAATTACATGCTACTTTGGCAGCTCCTTATCTCAAACACAGCTATCAGCTTAATTTCAACAGTACTTGAATAATTACACCTTTAATAAAGTGTAAAAGTGACTGGGCTCCAAATACTCAGTGACAAACTTGAACTCTCTCGGCGTACTGTAACTTGGTCTGCATTAAAAATATCTGCTTAGCTATATGTGATGCTCTCATTAAAGGAAATTGAATTACTCACTTGAGTAAAACCACTGGCAAGATTGGTATTGAAGACCTTCTTATTCTGTAACACCTAAAACAATGTTACATATCATAATATAAACATGCCTATGTTGTAAAGAGGCAGCTTGGTAGTTCCACAACTTCCTTGCACAATTGCTAGTATCTTAACAGTTTCTCCAGTGACCATTTCCCAATTAAGTCAATGCTGCTGAAGCGGTAGAGACTTCTGACAGCAGAAGCCTGCAGGTACAGCCGGTGGGGAAAAAACCAAAAGGGTATCTAGCACTAGGTCTACCCAAATCCTGGTAATTTGTTTACTATAATTATATTAGACCCATACCCGCAAAGACACTTCTGCACTTCTAGATTAATTTCTACACACTGGTTTTGAATTAGAAAGTTCTAATTTGTTTGTAATCTATTTATTTTATGTACCTGCCAATTTTTCAAACCGACTCTCCCAGCTGGACTGTTGCTGAAGTCACGCTTGTGACGACTTTGTGCTGGCTGAATAACCTGGCAGGTTCCATGTCCGCAGCTTCAATGAGCTGTCAGAACATGCAGTGTGATTTCTAACCATCCTCAATGAATTTTAATGCCACCATCTTTCCTGTTAAGTTGTAGTTTAGCAGCACCAGACATACCTTTAATATCTAGCAATGCTCCCTCGCTCTTTTCCTTCTTATTTCTTCAGAACAGTTCTTTTAAGTGTGACACCAATAACAATTGAACTATCAAGAGGAATAGTCACTATAAATTTACCACTAAAAAAATCCAAATAGTTAAAAAATAAATTATTTTTTTGTTTGCTTTTGTAATAGTTGAATTAAATTCAGGAAACAACTGATCCACGAGTGTTTATGTATAGTTTTATAGCTTCTACTATTTATTTCTGGACTCATTACCAAGATTTAGATATTTTCAAATGGGCTTATCTATTTAGGTTTCTAAAAAGGTTGTGACCTGCCTACATAACAGATTGGAATAACTGTTTTAAAAATTCCAAGATATCTAAATCCCAAGTCATTCAGATGCTTAATCAAGAGACCATCATAAAAAAATAACTTGTTTGAAGACCACCAGGTCTTTATGGATGCCTCAGAGAGGTCTCTGCTAACAGCAACCATCAATAGTACATTTTCAGGAAGAAAAAATGTCCCAGGAGCTTTCATTTTCCTGTTCTAAAGACTATCAGAATGAATGATCTTCAGCTAACATGATCCACCTCCACTACCTTCTCTTTATAATTTCTTTACTGCATCAATATTGCAAATGAAAAATCATATTCCATTTTAAAAGATTCCTTGGGACTAGTTAATTTAAGAAGAAAAGAAAAAATTAACAAAAAGAAAATCTGAGCTATATACAAACATGTTTGGTAAGTCGATGAATATTCCATACGTAACCTACCACATTGACAAAGAATATTTAATACCACTTCTGATGCTGACATCCTTCACAAAGAGACTTAACATTTTAATCACAAATCATTCAATTAAAAAAAAAAAATCATACAGAGGTTCTTTTTCTTAAAACAAAGATTACTTACAGACCAAGGAGCCAACAAGAGTTAAGGAAAGTGTATGTACGCTGAACAGTTAAAAGAAAGGCCACTTATCAATATTCCTGGACTCAGAGTAGAACCTTCACAAAGTCATTAATCACACTGTTATTTAATATTTCTATTACACAAGCACTCTAGAGGCCCCCAATCAGGATAAGAGGCACACAGCTTGGCTCTGCACCAATACGGAAAGGAGTTCGTCTGAATACAGGATTCAAAACTATAATTCAGGGCCACGCTCCTGAATTCTGCCCCAGCAACTTTTTACTGCGCCTGACTGCAAGAAGTGTGCGTGATCAAACAGCCGAAACCTCTGCTGCGGACTCCACCAGTGGCTTCACAGCCAGAGCAAAGTACGCTGCACTGCTCTGAATATTCTTCACTGGCTCTTCAGTATGGGGAGAGATAGAAATAAAATCTAATTTCTGTCTGTAAGCATAGCAGACAGAATAAGCATCAGTTTACCTAAAGAGAGATACACAGTTAAATGCTTAAATACTTAACCGTTATGTCAGTGTTAAACATCAAGGAGAGCTGAAAATATTCTCCAGGCAGTTGTAAGTTCTTGACAAACAGGGGTCAAAATATCGTACGAAGAGCCAGATTCACAAACTGAGAGAAACTAAGCTCGAGTCTCAAATTGCAGAAGGTAATACAAAAGTGCAGAATATTATTCTTCAGGAAGCAAGCTATATTCTGTATTCTATTTCACATTTATTTTCGTAAACATTTTAGGAGTGTAAACAATAGCACAGGGACCAAAGTAGCACTTCACCTCTTCCCAACATTTGTTCCTTATCCCCATATACTTCTATCCTCCCATTACTGCATGAGTGCGCCACACAAACCGCCAAAGGGATGCAGCCATGAAAAAGGCAGAAGTGATTTTAGCATGCAGCACATGGGAGACAGCCGTACTCAGAAAAGCATTAATGCAGCTGTAGGGTGTAATGATGGTGCATCATCTGGAACCACATCAACAATTCTGATCTCCCACGTAAAAGGTTTGACCACGCTGCAAAACGGCCATCAGGATTAGAGAATAAGATCCTGCCACACAAGAAGTGACTACAAGAGGTTGACTCTGTGTCCCAGCAAAAGAAAGGCTGCCATTTCACACACGCGCCAAGCGTGACGGCAGTGGCACCTGGGCTGAGGGGAAGGGCACCTGTAACCCTCTTAACACACTGCAAATAAACCACAGACGAGCGGTAGCACCGGGGAACGGAAAGAACTATTTAAGCCGAAGAGCAACATTGACACAGGACAACACAGACCCAGACTGAATGGAAATTAATCTAGACTAGTTACAGGTATCTGATAACCATGAAGAGACCAAGCACATGTAATATCCTTCCGGGAACATTCCCCTGATCTCCGAGGGCAGAAGGGAGATGCTGTGAGGGCAAAAATCTTGACTGGTTTTGAAGCAAAACTTGACAGATGTATGTGAGCCCAGCAAGAAACCCAGGGCAATTTCCTTCAGGCTTTTTGCTCCTATGAATCAGGGTCTCCTTCACTACCAGCCCAAACCTGGCATACAGCTCCCGTCAGGAGATGAGCTGTACACAGGAGAGCTCTGCACAGCACTCGGGGCCAGCAGGCAGGAAAAGAACTGCTCTGCATTAATCCCTTACTGCTTATGCACCTGGTAAGGTGGCTGATCTGCGCCTTGCTTTCATAACCAGTAAACAATCCCTCCTGCCTGTGTTACACAAGATAGGGTTTGCCTTTGGCAGTGCTACTGGAACTGGGATGCAACTTGGCTGGCTTCTGATCAGATGGGAAAGACTGCTGGATGTTTAACATTTTACCATATTTTTCTTCTACACACACACAAGTGCTTCATTTTGTATGAAACTGGTAAGCTGGATGACTATTATGACATTTACTTGACTAAATAATTTTAATTTTAAAAACTTTGAATCAATTTAGTATTTCATTGATATATTCTTACATAATACACTCAGGATGGCAAATTCAATTTGATGAGGAGACATTAATGCCCATTTCATTTAGTATTATACAGGTCATCTTCAAATAGGAAAGTACCATGTGGTAAAAGGTTGTATTTAGCGTGTCACAGTCACTGGCGGTTGTTTTGTATCTCAAAGAACCTTTGTAACTGCCTCAAAATAAGAGATGATTGATTTACAAAGTACCAAATTTCAAATTTCATATTCTAGGACTAAACATCAAATAATTGGACAAAGCTGTCCCCCTGTCTGACCCATCACAATCAAGTCCCTTTCAAGGTTGACTGCCTGCATAAGAAATATGTGCATAATTTCATTTTGTCTCCTGTCCAACATCCAATGTTAGAAGTTAATTAAATTGCTTGTCCATTGTATTCATCCACTTACAAAGTTAATGATATTCTGTTCCTGAATTAAAGAGAATTTTATAAAGCCTGCACTATGGAACCTGGCATGCTGTACACTGAGGAGCTGAACTCTGTCATGGTTCCTGATTGCAGCTCTCCTAATTAGGAAACAAAATGAATGTTTCTGTGTCTGCCAATGCAGAGGACAAGTCATTCCAACAGCGAGGGTAAATGCTTTGTACAATAGCAACTTAATAATATCTCATGTTTGACTATAATAAATTCTGCAGGATTAATAAACCTGTTAAATTTTTAAATTACCATAACAAAGATGAACTGCAGTGTAACAAGACAGCCTTAAAAGAGGGACACAGGTTTGAGGGAGAGAACAGCTTCTTGCAAGGGCATCAACCTTGAGGACACTGAAATCACCGGATTCTCATTCTTGCATGAGATGAGGATACGGCAATCTACTGGAGCCAGCTGAGAAGCTAGGATTCATAATTTAAATTATACTACTTTTGTGCTTTTAGCCTAGATACAAAGATCTCATACCTGTGCAACAGTCTTTCTAAGCACAATCGGAAGTGTAATGCAGTTGCAAATCAAGTACCCGTTAACGGCAAACTTCTACAGTCCAGGAAAGCTGCTGCTGACAGCGCGGAAGCCATCATATGAGTCAAGCTAGAATTAAGTACAAAGCCTGCGTGCCATGGGAGAAAAAATAACCATGTGGTCGAGTAAAAACCACCAGAATACCACCCTGCACCTCTTTTCCATACTCAGCAAGCAGCAGCCTTCCGTAACTTCTGTCACTGGAGATGCATCTACCTTACATCAGCCCTTCTAGTTGGTGTCGCCCCGGTTACGGCCGTGCTGCAGCTGGGAGGAGGACTGCAGCACGCAGGGCCTTGCCAAAGCCACCTTTGGCCAGCCTCGGGGCAGCCAGCACCGGTGGCAGGAGCTTCAGCCCAGCCTCCGCGAGCAGAGCGGAGGTCGGTCCTGTTCTCGGGCGATTATCCCATACTTGGGTCCAGACTGCATGGCTTTGCGCGAAGCAGCTTGCCACATCAACCGCTGTTACGGAACTGCTCCATCGGGGTCACGCTTCACAGCTAGACTCCAACGGATGCGTTCGCTCAGCCAGTGCCTCTGCAACAACTGTCATCGCTGCCAAAACCTCACCTCGGGTGTTTCCAGATTATGGTGTACAAAACCTACGCTGTTGTGCTCTTTATTCAGTGCAATAGCAGTGGAAACTCAAGCATGGGATGGCAACATTAGCAGCCATTTCACACACACAAGAGAAAGGCAGAGCCTCTGTAATGCAGAGCATGACGGCAGCGATACCTGGGCTGAGGGGAATGCACCTGTAACCCCCCTCTTAACACCCGCCCTAAACCTATATTCTCAGGCTTCACTCTAATGTGCAGACAAGGTCGGAAATCTCTAAAAACACCAGCCAAAAAGTAAGGTTTTCAGTGTCTATTTATATCACCATAGGTATGTATTGAACAACAAATACAAGGAGAATCGCCCATATTTGATAAACAGAATCTCTGTGGACTTTTACCAACTTAATACAACATATTTAACCTTAAAAACCAGAAAAAAGTCTCTCTCCCAGCTTTTGTCTTTTATCCAGTACTGTTAATACAC
This sequence comes from Scopus umbretta, assembly GCA_013400535.1. Taxonomy (NCBI): domain Eukaryota; kingdom Metazoa; phylum Chordata; class Aves; order Pelecaniformes; family Scopidae; genus Scopus; species Scopus umbretta. The sequence goes on along the minus strand of VZTL01034059.1, from coordinate 7,470 downwards.
AGAGTTGGCATTAAAAATCAGTAGTGTTACTTTAGTGACCCTGAAGAGATAAACCTGATTCAGTGCAACGACTCTTCAATGTTTTACTCTGTACATTGCCACTTCAGCGAGAGACAGAGATGCATATTGTAAGGTTTTTAATTACTATTGCTAACAAGGAGCCAAACCTGGTATTTCCTAACAGGCCTCACTTCACCGAAATGAAGAACAATATGATTTATGTGATATATGATATATATTATCATATGTGATATGATATTATATGGGATATTATATGGGATATTATAATATGGGATATTATAAACCCTTGCACCCTTTTGCACCAGTTGCTGCACAGATTCCATAAAGGTGCAATGATATAAAACAAAGCAAAAATAATATAATGATTTAAGCTTACTCTGTCTAAGTTCATTTAAAATACTGAAAACTGAGTTAGGAAGAATCCTAAAAAAATTTCAGTGTATGCAAACTAAAATAAGAGGGTAAATAAAAACACGTTCAGTATATTTGGTTTAGTGAACGTTAGGATTACTGAAAAGAAAATATTTTTCCTGGAATTATATACAATAATTGTATGTAAAATAACAGAACGCCTGCTGCCATTTTGCATTTCTTCATGTACATTTAGGAGCAATACTTTGTGATAATTCATTTTAAACTATTCTCAGCATTTTCTTCAAGTGGTCTTATTTGCAATATAAGGCTACATTTACCAATCCAAAAGATGTATTTTGACTAATGTAACTTTTGTGAATTGAAACCTATTAATAGTATTGGCAAATCGATAAGGACATAAAGAAGTAAAGCTTTTCTTTATGAAATAAACCAAATTACACTCTTCTAATCTAAATACTTAGTCAAGTCACTTGATAATTAAATCACGTGGAAAACTTGCCTTGTTATGCTTCACAACGTCCATGTATGTTGAAGTATGTACTTATACAATACGTATTATTTATATTTCTACCTTTCAGAGCTTTTCAATTTCAATTAAAATTCTGTAATTTTTATTGGGAATCACATTACATGCATGATAGATATAAGTTAATTAAAGGAAAATCGATTCTAAGAGATGGCCAACAATGAACCTAAACAGTTTACAAATTACCTACTGTCATTCAACTGAAGCATGCAGTGTGTGTGGACAATTACAGAAAAGCTTTAATTGATTTTTAGAATTTCAATAGTATGGTACATTTTGTACATTTATAAGTACTCTGCTTGTACCCAGATTTTTAGACTTAAAGTAACTGCTGGGACCACCAACAGGACCTCCTGACATAATGCAGAGCTTAGGTTTGAAGTTCAACAAAATGCTGACATTCCTTATGCACCCCAAAAAAGCCATATCTACATCTCAAATTCTAAAAAAATACTTGTTTTACGTGGTATAATGCTGTAAGCTAATCATATTTTTAAAGGAACATGTTCCTGACTAATTACAATTAAAAAAATATTTAGCACGCTTACTTTTTTGTTACAGACATGCAGATTCCATTGCTCTTATGACAGACAGGAACATTTTTCTCTTTAAATTCTGGCAAGCCATGCAGCAAACTGAATTATTCAAGCAAATACTAGAAACTGTCACCTTCTGATTCACTGGTAACACAGTCAGCAAACAGTAGAACTTGTTAAGGCTCTTTTGTCTCAACAGCCTAAAATGTCTGAGTAAAAAGGGGTTTACTGTGGCTTACTTCTACTGCTTCCTCCTTGTTTTAGAATTGGGAGATCTGACAAGTCTCAGAGAACCGGTAATGAGAGGCAAAGAGCAAGCAAAGACTTGGTCTCCAGCAAAGGTATCTTCTCAACGCGGAAATCCCACAGACATTACTCTAATAAAAGAAACTCCAGCAATTCTGCCGATCTGGGGAAGCTGCTTGCTGATGTTCTATCCCTAAGCAGGTAACTCATTTTGTGAGGCTACCCCAGTACCAGACAGACATCAGATATATAGTCAGAAGAAAGTAAATGCTGGCTCACACCTTCTGATCTACTTATACTGGTGAAAGCACTGAGACAAACAAGGCATTAGGATGAATGTGCCTTAATCTGCCAACTCCCTGGGCATGCCAGCTCGTGATTTATCCTGAAGCAGAATCCAGCTTCATGGTAGGAGGAACTTGGAAGGATGCCACTCTCTCTGCTGCAGAAGTTCATTTCACAAAGAAAACACCACCAACAGTTTAGGAAGAAACTGTTAGAAATATGTTTGCTGTATCTTGCTTGGAACTGTAATTCATCATTTCTATTAATGCTTTACCTTTCAAAGTCTCCAATGAACCCTCCGCTATTGAACTGCCACAAAGGAATTCATGGTGTTGTGCTAGAAACAACAATATAATTGCGCTCAAAGGCTTCCCATCTTAATTTGTGAGTTTTTTTCCCTACAAAGGCAGCATTTGAATGCCCACACCTGACTTCTGANAATGCAGAGGACAAGTCATTCCAACAGCGAGGGTAAATGCTTTGTACAATAGCAACTTAATAATATCTCATGTTTGACTATAATAAATTCTGCAGGATTAATAAACCTGTTAAATTTTTAAATTACCATAACAAAGATGAACTGCAGTGTAACAAGACAGCCTTAAAAGAGGGACACAGGTTTGAGGGAGAGAACAGCTTCTTGCAAGGGCATCAACCTTGAGGACACTGAAATCACCGGATTCTCATTCTTGCATGAGATGAGGATACGGCAATCTACTGGAGCCAGCTGAGAAGCTAGGATTCATAATTTAAATTATACTACTTTTGTGCTTTTAGCCTAGATACAAAGATCTCATACCTGTGCAACAGTCTTTCTAAGCACAATCGGAAGTGTAATGCAGTTGCAAATCAAGTACCCGTTAACGGCAAACTTCTACAGTCCAGGAAAGCTGCTGCTGACAGCGCGGAAGCCATCATATGAGTCAAGCTAGAATTAAGTACAAAGCCTGCGTGCCATGGGAGAAAAAATAACCATGTGGTCGAGTAAAAACCACCAGAATACCACCCTGCACCTCTTTTCCATACTCAGCAAGCAGCAGCCTTCCGTAACTTCTGTCACTGGAGATGCATCTACCTTACATCAGCCCTTCTAGTTGGTGTCGCCCCGGTTACGGCCGTGCTGCAGCTGGGAGGAGGACTGCAGCACGCAGGGCCTTGCCAAAGCCACCTTTGGCCAGCCTCGGGGCAGCCAGCACCGGTGGCAGGAGCTTCAGCCCAGCCTCCGCGAGCAGAGCGGAGGTCGGTCCTGTTCTCGGGCGATTATCCCATACTTGGGTCCAGACTGCATGGCTTTGCGCGAAGCAGCTTGCCACATCAACCGCTGTTACGGAACTGCTCCATCGGGGTCACGCTTCACAGCTAGACTCCAACGGATGCGTTCGCTCAGCCAGTGCCTCTGCAACAACTGTCATCGCTGCCAAAACCTCACCTCGGGTGTTTCCAGATTATGGTGTACAAAACCTACGCTGTTGTGCTCTTTATTCAGTGCAATAGCAGTGGAAACTCAAGCGTGGGATGGCAACATTAGCAGCCATTTCACACACACAAGAGAAAGGCAGAGCCTCTGTAATGCAGAGCATGACGGCAGCGATACCTGGGCTGAGGGGAATGCACCTGTAACCCCCCTCTTAACACCCGCCCTAAACCTATATTCTCAGGCTTCACTCTAATGTGCAGACAAGGTCGGAAATCTCTAAAAACACCAGCCAAAAAGTAAGGTTTTCAGTGTCTATTTATATCACCATAGGTATGTATTGAACAACAAATACAAGGAGAATCGCCCATATTTGATAAACAGAATCTCTGTGGACTTTTACCAACTTAATACAACATATTTAACCTTAAAAACCAGAAAAAAGTCTCTCTCCCAGCTTTTGTCTTTTATCCAGTACTGTTAATACACAGAGTTGGCATTAAAAATCAGTAGTGTTACTTTAGTGACCCTGAAGAGATAAACCTGATTCAGTGCAACGACTCTTCAATGTTTTACTCTGTACATTGCCACTTCAGCGAGAGACAGAGATGCATATTGTAAGGTTTTTAATTACTATTGCTAACAAGGAGCCAAACCTGGTATTTCCTAACAGGCCTCACTTCACCGAAATGAAGAACAATATGATTTATGTGATATATGATATATATTATCATATGTGATATGATATTATATGGGATATTATATGGGATATTATAATATGGGATATTATAAACCCTTGCACCCTTTTGCACCAGTTGCTGCACAGATTCCATAAAGGTGCAATGATATAAAACAAAGCAAAAATAATATAATGATTTAAGCTTACTCTGTCTAAGTTCATTTAAAATACTGAAAACTGAGTTAGGAAGAATCCTAAAAAAATTTCAGTGTATGCAAACTAAAATAAGAGGGTAAATAAAAACACGTTCAGTATATTTGGTTTAGTGAACGTTAGGATTACTGAAAAGAAAATATTTTTCCTGGAATTATATACAATAATTGTATGTAAAATAACAGAACGCCTGCTGCCATTTTGCATTTCTTCATGTACATTTAGGAGCAATACTTTGTGATAATTCATTTTAAACTATTCTCAGCATTTTCTTCAAGTGGTCTTATTTGCAATATAAGGCTACATTTACCAATCCAAAAGATGTATTTTGACTAATGTAACTTTTGTGAATTGAAACCTATTAATAGTATTGGCAAATCGATAAGGACATAAAGAAGTAAAGCTTTTCTTTATGAAATAAACCAAATTACACTCTTCTAATCTAAATACTTAGTCAAGTCACTTGATAATTAAATCACGTGGAAAACTTGCCTTGTTATGCTTCACAACGTCCATGTATGTTGAAGTATGTACTTATACAATACGTATTATTTATATTTCTACCTTTCAGAGCTTTTCAATTTCAATTAAAATTCTGTAATTTTTATTGGGAATCACATTACATGCATGATAGATATAAGTTAATTAAAGGAAAATCGATTCTAAGAGATGGCCAACAATGAACCTAAACAGTTTACAAATTACCTACTGTCATTCAACTGAAGCATGCAGTGTGTGTGGACAATTACAGAAAAGCTTTAATTGATTTTTAGAANTACCCCAGTACCAGACAGACATCAGATATATAGTCAGAAGAAAGTAAATGCTGGCTCACACCTTCTGATCTACTTATACTGGTGAAAGCACTGAGACAAACAAGGCATTAGGATGAATGTGCCTTAATCTGCCAACTCCCTGGGCATGCCAGCTCGTGATTTATCCTGAAGCAGAATCCAGCTTCATGGTAGGAGGAACTTGGAAGGATGCCACTCTCTCTGCTGCAGAAGTTCATTTCACAAAGAAAACACCACCAACAGTTTAGGAAGAAACTGTTAGAAATATGTTTGCTGTATCTTGCTTGGAACTGTAATTCATCATTTCTATTAATGCTTTACCTTTCAAAGTCTCCAATGAACCCTCCGCTATTGAACTGCCACAAAGGAATTCATGGTGTTGTGCTAGAAACAACAATATAATTGCGCTCAAAGGCTTCCCATCTTAATTTGTGAGTTTTTTTCCCTACAAAGGCAGCATTTGAATGCCCACACCTGACTTCTGAAAAAATAAAAAAGCAAAAAAACAAACCAAGTGTCTCTAGAGCATATGAAAAGTGAGCTTAAGATTACTTCAGTTACTAGTCTGTACTAGTCTGCTTATATCCTATTCTTGGCCTTGCTAGCATCACAGTATTACCATCATTTTCTAGCTTTGAGCTAATAAACGGTGAAGAAAATGTATTTACACATTTCAAGAACAGCATAGCATCATAAGGCATTTTGTGAAGGTGATCCGTTAATAACAAAAAGACCACTGTAGAAACAAAGCTTATAGCTCTGTAATGTGCTTTTCAACCATATGAAATTTGCTAAAAGGTAGTATGGGAGACGAGAACTAAAAGCCTCCAAACTTGCAACTGAGGCCTTACTTTCCTAAAATTTTCAGTGGAATTAACTGCAGGTATGTTCATGCTCAGTATGACATCAACGGTTTTCAATGAAGTGGCAGCTAGGGATGCCATGGCACTCAGTGGGACACCATGGGCTGGGAGCTGTCTTTGACCACAACTCAAAAGACCAAAACTCAGCTGATCTGGAGTTACTGTAAGGCTCAAGAACCATGCTTTGCCGCTGCAGTAAACTGTATTTTTACATCTGAATTTGAAAACAAATACATAAAATCCGATTTCCATTTCAAAATAGGAATATACTTTCTTACAGAAAGCAGCAACATATGAATTAAAGAGCCTAAAAAACCAAACAAAAAAACCCCAAACCTAAAAAAAAAAAAAAAAGCTTTTTCAAAGAAGTGAAAAATAGCCAGTTGTACTGTTAGCCCATCTACATGTAGGGTTTTTCTTCCTACAGGCTCATACTTGAATGAAAAAGACACCACCGTTTGAAAAGAATGTTTTAGTAATACTAGAAGTGAGAAAGAAAACCTCTATATTGATAGAAGTAATAACTTGAATTTTATTTTAAAAATGAGAAGACAAAAATAGTCTGTATAAATCAAACTAGTTGTCTCTTCATGTCACTTTTATGATGGACATTAATCTTAGTTTCTAGACAGAACTGCTGTCTGATGTAACCACGCTTATTGACTTAATGGGAAGAAATTTATATTAGTCTAGGAAGCTGTGATGAATGCAGTCTTAAAGTTCAATGACTCAAACACTTTAGTAACCTCAAACATTGACCCAGGTACACAGAAACTTAAATCTTATTCCTGGAACATAAGTTTATGCCTCATTCACATTTTGTTGCTAAGAAATTTTGAATGTTCACATACTTTTTTCATCTATTTATGCATGCATATATGAACATATATAAACTCTGTATGTAGTATACATAGGATTCATATAGCAGGATGTCTGTGGGTAAAGATCCAAAGTGCGCACCTTTTATCACAATGAGTGCTCCCTCCGAGAACTAGGGAGTGAAAAAGTTGTCAAGAGCTTCTGAAGCAAATCTGAAGCTGGTTTCTTCTCAGCAATTAAAAATTAAAAAAGAATATGCTGAAACTTGACTTCTTTGCCACGGAATCCCATTCAGCCTTCGTAGATGCTAGTGCAGGTGACAGGCTGTTGCAAAACATTCACCGACTGAGGATGTGGACGGATTGTTGAAAGTGCTGCTCAGAATGTGCTTTGACACTTTTCACAACTGATGCTCTCACCCGCCTGAAAGAGTTTCTTGGCAAATCCCTTGTTCCCACCCCCGCTGAACATGTTAGGGTAAGGCAGTGCAATGGCTACCCTACGTGAGCCTCAGACTTGCCTATGTAACTTACACATGCGCTGTCAGCAATGGTGGCATCGGTTAAATTGTTCCACGCTTGAATCGTGAAATGATGAGTGCAGACAAAGTACACCGATGAACCAACAGAATCTTAGTTTAACTTCCTTCCTACATATGGTATTAACATGTAAACAGAGGTGGACCAAAAAAAAAAAAAA
>VZTL01034056.1:1726-12468 GCA_013400535.1 Scopus umbretta | reverse complement strand
AACTATTCTATGACTGTATGATTCTATTATCAGCGCGGACTGTGCAACTTGCCAGCTTGGTGGGTAATTAGTCACATCCTGGGATTGCCCCTCTTGTCTGGTGGTAGACATGCTAAGTAGGTGCCAGCTCTGTTAATGCTGGATACCTCTGAAGAAGTAAAAGTTAGCCCCTATTTTTCAGAGTCAGTTGAGTTCTTTTTAAAAGCAGTAAAGTGAAAAGAAAATACGCACTGTGGGAAAACAAAGGATCAAGTTTTTTTGTTGCAACTTAATTTTGGTTGAGTATTTCATTCTCTGGGAGAGGGCTCTGAGGTACAAAATGGAAAGGCAACATTTTAGATGATTTTCCCAGCCTTGGAGCTTCTCTCACCATGCCTTCCCATTTACCAGAACTTCTTTCTAGCTTACGTAACCTGCCTGCCATTTGCAATGGACTTACATCCCTTCAGCAGGGGCATGCATTGTACCTGCACCTCAGCAGCCTCCCCTTCCCACCCTGCCACTTGCTGTTCCCAGAGACACCTGCAACATGCTCAAAGTGACTCCTCTGGTACCAGCGCCTTTGGTTACCTCCCCTTCCTTTTTCCCCTCCCCTCCTCACACATCTTTTGTCAGACTGATTTGGGAGGTTTTTTCTGATTGGTGGTTTTTGGTAGTGTGTGTCTTCACAAACTGGTTCAAAGATGGATTAGACCATCCCCACTCCTGCTGAGTAGACTCCCTGAACAGCCTAAGGGATGCAATTTGTCGAGGGGTAGTAAGCTGTGATCAAGGAGGGCACTGTCCCAAATGGGAGGGCAGTCCATGGGCCACCCTGGGTGCTCTGCCTCCAAACCATGTGGGAAAGCCTCTCCAAGGAAAGCAGAAGAGTTGCGTTTGGGAGAGCCACCTCCTGCAATACCCAGTTGCTGAGCAGGCTGCTGCCAGGCCCTGTGCCACCTCTGATGGGCTGGCTGGAAAAGCTGAGGCATTTGCTTTCCCAATGGGTTACTTCTCAGCTGTGAAAGATGTGCTCCAGCATAGGAGAGCTCATGGCCCCTTGGCTGATGGATAAGGAATGGAGCTTTATAATGAGTTTTTTTAAAAAGCCTGCCACTCTCTGCTGCTGCAATGCCTTTTGCTACCTGGTGTCTTGTATTTCAGGATTTGAGGAGATAAAGTGTGATTCTCTGAAAGCTTCAGAAATAGTTGGGTAAAGGCATCAGCATCTTCCTTCACGCTTGGCTGCCTGCCAGAAAAGGAAAACCCCAGAGCTCTACTGGATCTTTAACAACACTCCTGGTCTTTAAACTCAAATTAGGATTTTAGACATTAACGGACATGATGTTTTTTCTTTGCTTCTTTTTTTTCCCCCCAATTATACTGCTAACATATTCAAACTCCCTTCCCAAATGAGCTCTTGTGTAGAATCAAATCAGATAAACAATAATGAAACACAAAATGTCATAATCTCTTTCAAAAGATATCATAATTTCTGATGCTACAAGAACTTTGGAAATTTTTATCTCTTTTGAAAGATCTGATGACCTTTTCTCTCTTGGACAGTCTCTGGAAACCTGTCTTTTTGAGGCTCTTACTGGGCAATTCTCTTTAGAGACAGCAGAAGCCACTCTGGTGGCATTTCTTGGTCCTGTGTCTCACCTAGACTGTAGCCCGCACCACCCGAAGTAGAATATTCTCTCAAAGGTTGGCCCTGACGAGCCTCCGATATAATTGAGTCAACCCTGCTCTATCTTAATTGAATATTTAATCCCTGTAGATAAAAAATGTTGTTTCTGCAATGGACATTATTTTACCACTTTGATGTGCTCTAAGAAAAAAACCCTGTTTAATATTGACAGAGATTGTCTGGGGATATTTTAGGCCAATGCCATGAGATTTGTACACTCCCACTAATTGATACTCCAGGACCATGCATGTTGCAGACAAGAAGCAATTAACTGGGATTGGCTGGAACTAGGTTCTGGCCCTGAGCCGCAGCACTCCCGCTTACCGGGGAAAATGTGTGGATCCAGGCAGGAGAACCAGGCATGGCCAAGCTCTGGCTGCTGCAGCGCTGCATAGCCCAGGGCAGGGTGTGAGAAGTGAGCAGAGGGAGGCAAGGGGAAGGAGAGGGGTCTGGTGAAAGAGTTGTGGGCAGGCACTGGAAGCTGCTTCGTCATTTCTGCCTGCTTAGCTTTAGCTCTCAGCACTGAGAGATTAATGGCTCCCCTGGGGAGGGAACAAAGAACTACTTTTTTTCAAAAAAATTTCTGTATTCTGTGCATAGTATTATCTTACACAGTCTAATCTCATGTTTTAAGGTTCTTGGTAATATTTGCGTTGTGTGAAGAGCTCTATTTGGGGTTATCATGTGTAAGCATTAAAAATGGGCATTTTTCTAACATATACTTCATGATCTGACCTGCATACTGCTGCAGAGTGGCCAGCCAAGTATGCTAGGCTATGCTAAATAAGCTACTAGCTAATAGAATAAGTATGTATCCTGGTTTAAACCCAGCTGGCAACTAAGCACCACAGAGCCACTTACTCACTCCCCACCCCCCGATGGGGTGGGCAAGAGAATCAGAAGGGTAAAAGCGAGAAAACTCATGGGTTGAGATAAAGACAGTTTAATAGGTAAAGCAAAAGATGTGCACACAACCAAAGCAAAACAAGAAATTCATTCACTGTTTCCCATCGGCAGGCAAGTGTTCAGCCATCTCCAGGAAAGCAGGGCTCTGTCACAGGTAATGGTTACTTGGGAAGACAAACGCCATCACTCTGAACATCTCCATCTTCTTTCTTCTTCCCCCAACTTTATATGGCTGAGGATGACATCATATGGTACGGAACATCCCTTTGGTCAGTCGGGGTCAGCTGTCCCGGTTGTGTCCCCTCCCAACTTCTTGTGCACCCCCAGCCTACTCGCTGGCGGGGTGGGGTGAGAAGCAAGAAAAGGCCTTGGCTCTGTGTAAGCACTGCTCAGCAATAGTGAAATCATCTCTGTATTATCAACGCTGTTTTCAGCACAAATCCAAAACATAGCCCCATACTAGCTACTATGAAGTAACTTAACCTTATCCCAGCCAAACCCAGCACAGACTGCTATAAACCAAAACTCAGTTCTACATTTCCAACAGAGCAAGTTGTTCATGAAAGAGGACAACAAGATCCATAGAGCTTGGTTAAAGAGGAGGAGCCTGATGCGGAAGAGTTTAGAAAAAGCACTGGCACATTAGCTGGTGTGCACATCTCAAATGCATCAGTGCTGTTGAAACAGTTCTGCAAATAGCTACTCTCATATCTGTTTAACTGAAGAAAAGTGGAGTCCTTTCATCTACCTAGCTTCAGCATTGGGCATGAAAATTGGCCTGTGCTAACCTGTGAGCCTGGGGGAGTCCCCTGATGAAGGTCAAGGTGCAGCTGAGCATCTGCATTGAGTCCCCCACTGTAAGCCTCAGGATGTCTCTGGGGTTACTTACTGGCTCATGAAAGCCCAAGGTAAATAAAAACAGGACAAGGAAAGAAGTGCCCAGGATGACCTGAATTAGAGGTAGTCCTCATCAATGTGTAGCATGATGGTTGTGCAGCAATGCTCTCATTAATGCACATCACGTTCTTGTGGATGCCCTCTCTTCCTCAGCTCTTCTGGTTTGTGCTCACACATGGACCAGTCCCCACCTTGTGCTGTCAGCACTACACCCTGAGATGACTTGTTTGGTAAGCTGCACAGAAAGTTACCTGGTTGCTGTAGCGAAGAACACTTGATGTCCCACATGCGGTATGCTAATTGTTGCTAATGAATTGCTGAACTAAAAAGGCTTAAACTCCATGATTCAGATCAATGTCCACTATTAATTCATCAGTGGACACCCTGATAATTTCAAGCTTCATTAGGTATGAAATTACATTGCCTGTTTTCCCATGTGTGACTTGGATTACCAAGAAAAGGGAGTAATGTAGAGAAAAACAAAACCTCTGGCTGACTTTGCTCAAAGCCCAAGTGTCTATGTGGTAAATGAATGCAAGGATCAATAAAATATTCCGCTTCTGATAATAGCTTTCATTTTGGTGCATCTTATTTAAGTCTACCTGACAGGACTGTCTGGAAGAAATATCCAATGGATACTGAAAAAAGTCTGAAGAACACCTGAGATGAGGAACTCACACTGTCCCTTCTCAAATACTGATAAGAAGAAAGCTGTATGGGCTTTTAGAGGAACAGGGAATTAGTGGGGAAAAAAATAAGCACCTGTCTGAGAAGTGCCACTGGACCAGATCTAAGTGACATTGCCTGGGCCTGGATGTAGAGAAGTGATGCTTCCTGGTACCAGATGAGAATACAGCCCCAAACGTGCAAGCTCCTGACAGAGCAAGAATGTAAGTCTCTTCCATTGTGGTCTGCTCCCATAGTTGGAAACTATGCCTCTGAAGAAGTCATTTTAGGATTCCATCCTTTAGGATTACATCCTTACAAAGAAGAGCCAGGTTTATCACTCAGGCTTTGGTATCTTTCATCCTGATAAATATGCTATGGGCTTTATATTGTTTTATGGCTTTGTTCTTCTCATTTACAACAAATGCTCTGTTTTAGTGGAGTATGTCTCATGTGGATGCTTCCGGTCAGAGACTGTAGCCAAGCTGGGGCTCAAGATACCAGCAAAAGGACTAACAATCAAGATTCCTCGTTTAATCAATTGAGTGTAATGTAATGACCAGAACCCCAACAAAAATTATGTCAGCATCAATAAGTGTAGAGGTGCTTTGTGCTGGCCAGCTGCACACCAGTATGTGTATTGCAGATGGTCTGCTCCTGTAAGGACACGGGCTGAAGGTTAGTTGGCCTTGTTTGGTGATCGGCTCCTATCGGAAGGAGTTGTGAGAGGAGAAATTAAGACAGTTTAGAGTTAAAATGTGGCAGGAGCTCTAGAGACATGGCAAGCTTATGTAACATTTGTTTGGCATTACTTTCTGAATTTTTATGTTGGAATTAATAAGCTGGACTCTGACAGAAAGGCTTTGGTGTCCCTTAAACCAGCAGCAGACTACATCTGGCAGGTACATGGGTGGAAATAGACTAAAAATAAGCCAGGCCAAGAGAAGTCATGGGCTGACAGGGTTGCTAGTGGAGTCCTTTTCCTTTCTATAAAATAAGAAGAAACAGGGTGAGACGTTTTATCTATGTTAGGAGACATGCTAAGCAGTTAAAACAGGACAGCAAGTACCTCTCCAGACGCACTGGCAAAGAGGCCTAAAGCAGTCTGCAAAGCAAATGGCTGGCCTCAGAGAGGTTCATCAGGAAAGCATGATGTGATGAAGCTGACCTGAGGCCTTCTTTTGGCTTTTGCCAGTAATTGGCCAAATGATTGTTTTGGTATCTTAGCTACTGCAACCTCTGCAGAGGCCTGATGTGTGTTATTAATATCACCTGTGTTGGGGAGGGTAGGAGGATAGGAGTTCACACCTCTCTTAAAGGAGGCAGACGGCTGTTGCTGTCTTCTGGTATTTTGCTATGGATGTCACACAGGTCTAAGGCAGTGCCTGCCCAGAGCTGTTTAGAAAAATTTGCTTAAGGTAACTTATTTAGGGAATCTTGGAGATAAGAGCTTGATGGTAAATATCTCTTACTGAGGTCTTCAGCTGGATAAAAGAATGAAAATTCCTTCAAAACATCTGAGGCTCAGCACACAAACACGTTTTTAACATGGACCAGGCAATACCATGATCATCTTCGCTTGCCTTGACCTTGGATTTGAGGCTCTGCAGGTCTTTTGTGGCTGGTGGCTCTCAGGGCTCCTGGGCACTGGAGCAGCTGGAACAACAGGTACAGATCAGAGGACTGGATGATCTGAAAAGCCCATTTCTAAACTGATGAGGTATGTTGAGCCTGTTGTTGGACCATACTGTGTCCACAGAAACAGAATGACTTAAAATTAAATGTCTTTTTAATGCCAAATTTAATTATTTCAGACAGATGTTTAGTAATTTATGTTTAATGTTGTTAACAATATGGAAAAGTAAACCACCTGTGCAGAATGCACACAAATGCCTGTACAGAGCCATGATGATCAGATTGAAAAAAATAAAAAGATTCAGATCTGTCAAGTCTTTCATCCCTTTGTCATATTATCTTTCTTATGGTGACCTCCCAAGCCTCCCTTTCTCTCCTGCTATTTTGTGTTTTCACTTAAAGTGCAGATCCTGGCAGCAAGTGAATGAAAGAAGATGGGGAAAATGTGCTTCACTCTTTGTAGATACAAATTTTGGCAAAGGGCCATTTTTAAGGTGAGGAGATGGTTACAGGCCTACATTAAATATAAGTAAATGAACTCTTGGAAGGATTTGGAGCAAAATTGGAAGGACTGAGTCAGGAAACAGTCACTAGTGCAGATGCCCGTAACTTTGCTTTTCCTTCCCTGAAATCAACAGAAGCATGTGTAAGCTGAAGGCACGTTGCTGCACTGAGCCTATTAAAGGAACCATGAGGTAGAACCAAGTCTACTTCACTGTATCAAGGAGCAGAAAGGGAAAGCAACAGTGAACACCAAAGAGACTGAGATGGAGCAAACATAATGTAAAGGTTCATACAGATGTGATTAGTAGCCTGCTGGTCCCTCGTTCATCCAGAAAATATGAATTTTATATATGCATTTGCTGTCTTTTGTTTCCCAAAGATGCCAAAGTGTGCTACAAATGAGAATACATAGCAATAATTATGTCCACAGTGGGCTGAAAAGCAGGAGCTTTTTAACCAAACACAACAGTAAAGCTGCAGGGGAGATTGCAGTTTGGAGGCAGGATTGGGCAGTGCCCAGAAGAGTGTGGTGAGTCCCCCTACCTTTGTAAAGGAAGGCAACTGATTATTTTGTGACCACAGATGTCCAGGATATGTCTTCTATTTTGCATCCAAAATTGTTCCTCTTCTGTATGGTTTGGATCCTTTTTTCTAAGATGGATGCAGCCCAAACACACCCAAATGTTCTATGGACTCAGCAAAACAATCTTGGAGCTTTTCAACCTGGAGAAAAAGTGACAATCCTGATGTCACTGAAGATTTGAGAGCTTGAGAAGCAATACTCAGAAGTCTCCAAAAGTGGCTTAGAGAAATCACACGATGCAATGGGAAAGCTGAGTGCACGGGACTGCCTGTTTATTTATTTATGCAAATACACAATTTATAGCCACACTGGTGATTTGTTGTTTCACTGTGACTGGTTATACCATAATTAGGCAAAGCAATAGATTTCAACCAGAGTGTCAGCTTGGATCTTTCATACCTCTGTTTGGCTATTAGAACAGTGAAGACACTGAAATAAATTGTTATTGCTTATGACAAGCTGTAAAGTCCCTGGGAGGAGCCTCCACACTTGTGGAGGGTTTTCAGCACTGGCCAGTGAGTGGTTTTTTTGTACTTAAGTTGTTTCTGTGGTGCCTTCTTACCCTTTATGTTTGGGTTACGTTTACCCCTGGGGAAAAATAACTCAGTGTAAAATGCTTACAGGTCCCTCTAGTGCCATGGCTATATCCTCCAGACCTTTTGCACTAACACTCATTTGTTTGCTGTCATCCTTCCATGTTGTACTGCCCCAGACCAGCAACTCTACAGTGCTACTTCCTTGTGGCGCCCAAACTGCTGTCAAGCTCCAAGGTGCAGCTGCACAGATGTGCTGGGAGATAGAAAGCTGGGTGCTACTGATCCAAGGGGATTGCGAATAACATAGCAAATAAGTAGGATTTGTTCTTGAGATGAAGTCCTGAGAGCTCCTGCATTCCATTTCCATGGAAAGATTAATTTAGTGGAAAACATGTTGTCCACTCCCCTAGCCCCTCTGTGCTCTTTGGTCCCCTGCAGGCGGGAGCCGGGTGGGGTGCAAGTGTGGACTTCCTTGTTACTGCTGGTTTGCAGCCTTTCTTGCTGCCGTAGCCTTGAAGCCTGCTGCCAGCCAAGAAATACCTACAGAGCACAACAGCCTGAAAACGTCTCAGACCATCCAGCGTTACAGCTGTTGGAATATGCACATCCAGCTTACAAATAATCACTGAGTGGAGTGTGCATTTAACCTAGATTCTCAGATAATGGGAATAGATCATCTTTGCCCAGGTGAGTCAGGAAGATGTAAACCCTTCTTTCTAGTGCAAGCTCACCTCTTGTTGTTCCTGGGAGGGTGACACAGTGCAGCCAGGGCTCGAGTAGGCAGCACGTTTGCTTCTGGAGGTACTTCAGTCTGTGAAGCTTAAAGTATTGTCACAGTAGTTTTCATAGCTCCTGACTCACACTAGCTGAGTGTGTACATGCAAGCGGAGCAGCGCCTACTTTCCAGGTGAGAACCCGAGGCCCCCAGCTCAGCATCTCCGAGGTGTCCAGGCATGCAGACCAAGTCCCAGCAACATGGACATTGCCTGAGGCAACGCGAAAAGTCTGGCAGGGCAGGGACACGGATGACCTTCCTAGCTTTGAGCAGATGAGGTCACATGATTTGAACCAGTGTCCAAAATCTCTGACTGGCTCCAGTTTGCCTTATTTCTTGGAGCCTTGCTACCAAAGGGAGAATTTCTTTATCATAAGAACTGCTAAAGAAGGCATGCAAGTTGGATCTGCAGGGCGGCTTTTGTGGGGCTCTGTGGTGTCTGAAACCGGTGACAATGTACTCTCATGGGAAAGCTCTCACACACGGCGCTTTCTCCAGCAAGCTGCCTGGGAGAGCCAGTGCCTGGGGAGCATTAGGTTTGAAGGGAGAGCATGTTTGCTTCGGCAGAACTCTAATTAAACACTACAGCGAACCCGCAATTGGTTTGCCTGTGCTGGTTGCCTCCGAGAGGAGCTTGCTGTCTATGCTAGCAGTTGTTATGACACCCGCGTATCCCAGCGGTGGGAGGCGCATACAAATAGATCTGTACATGCATAAATGAATGTATAACGGGAAAAAAAGGAAAAAAAAAAAAACCCCAAACAAACAACCAGGTGCTGCTTCTGCTAAGTCTATATGCGTNAAAAAAAAATCCAGCGGGGCAGGTGTGACTCGCCCACCCTCCTTTCGACAAACACGGAGAACTCCCGAAGCCTGCCAAATTTCCCGAGGAAAGGGGCAGAGGGCCGGAGCTCGGGGCAGGGGAAAGCATCCCTGCTGCCGCGGCAAGCGCCGCTCCCGCCGCCGGCGCCCGAGGGGAGGACGCTCCCCCTGGCATCCTCGGTGTTGCACATCCATTGGATGCTCAGGGTTCCAGCCGGGTTTGCTTAGAGCTGGCCGCCCCCCGCAGGCGTGATGTATTCGTTTCAGCCAGCTGCACGGTGAGCTCATTGCGAATTCAAACGTGCAAAATTTGCCGTAAAAAGCAAGCAAGCCGAACGATGCTTTCTCTCTACCCTTTTGCACTTAGGAATCCCTACTGTTGGGTTTCATGTTTTTTCGACCCCTCTCCTGTGGCGAGGAAATAGGAACGGAACTATCCCCATTTTGTTATTCCTTCAGGAAAGACAATGGGAACCATTTGCTTTTCCACAGACATCTGCCTCTTGATGGTTCTGTCTTTATGCAGAAAGAGCTCCAGTCTCAGTTAATTCCATCTAAAAACCTGCTGAAAAAAAGGCAATTCACATTTTTCTCCTGATTTAGAAGGGCAAACTAAAGACAAAATCCCACAGATGTTTTTCATCACTTCTGATTGTTTTGGGTACCAGGACAATAGCGTGGTCTGGCCGACTAGTAGAATCCCTCCCTCTCTCTTGCAAAGGGGTTGCCTGAATCCATATGCTGTGGACCTGACACAGGGACCCATGTCATTTTCTTTTCTCCCCATGGCTGTGCCAGCTCTCCTATTTCCATAAGTGTGTAACATTTCCAGAACACCCCTTGGAAGTGCAGCCCTTCCGCATAAGTTCAGAGGCATGCAATTTTATTTTAGTTACCTGACTTGCTATATTTCTAAAATTCATATATTCTAAAACTCTTACCTTTTTCCTTCCTTTTTCTTCTGGCCTCATCCCTGCCCAAATCGGGCATAATAAAACCTTGACCTCCTAGTTTAGGTAGTGAACTGTGTGATCCTACTGCAAAGAATCACTTGGCCATCTGTAGTGCACCCCTGTGTACACATACCCCCCCCCCCATGCACACACCCCAGCTCATGTTTACACGCTCTACTTTGCACGTTTTGGGAGGCAAATGGTGCACTGACCTAAGAACTAAGCTTTATAGTCTTTTGTATCTATTGAAAATCAGTGGTATGTTCATCAAAAATCTAGATAGGTCAATGCCAGGGACAACTCTGAACTGGAAAAAATGTCCAAAGGGTAGAAAAATATCCACAGATATTTACGCCACTTTCCATTTTTGTTGTGCACCACATGAGTTTTATTATCATAGAATCATAGAACCATAGAATGCTTTGGGTTGGAAGGGACCTTTAGAGGTCATCTAGCCCAAGCCCCCTGCAGTAACCAGGGACCTCTTCAANCCCAAACAAACAACCAGGTGCTGCTTCTGCTAAGTCTATATGCGTGCACCCTGCATTTGGAAAGGTCGGTGTTTGCCCGGAGAGCAGGGGGGTAGCCCGGATTTATTTTAATTTTTTTCTTTATTTTTTTTTTTTCCCCTCTACAGGAATAAGGTTGCCCGGAGCTCCCCAGCACCGGCTGCCGGCCCCGCAGCCCGCGAGAGGGCGGCATCGGCTCGGGAAAAGCCGCCGGCAGCTCCGCACCTCACCCGGGACCGGGACGGGGACCGGGACGGGGACGGGGACCGGGCTGACGGCGGCAGCCC
>VZTL01034049.1:0-19458 GCA_013400535.1 Scopus umbretta | reverse complement strand
AGCAAGCTGTACAAAAACTAGGTACTGTGTCTCTGCCTCTAGGCAAACTGGCTGTAGCTAACTGCAGCTACTTTAGTTTTTCACCAAGTTACCGTTCTTGGTCTTATATAAAAGTAGCATCAATTGTGTAATTTGCTATCTACTGCTTCTCACAAACTCCAGTTTTAGTTGCTTTTAATTTTCCCATATCTTGGCACTTGGGGGCGAAATCTGCTGTGCAGAGATGCTGCTTAAGGTGGAATTGTTTGAGGGACTTCCAAATAAAGTGCATTCAATGAAGCTACATAATAGGAAGGCATATACATATGTATGTATATATGTATATTTATATAACAAGGGCAAAAATACCCTCTAAATAAGATCTACTATATATTCATTAGCATCTTTTAAAATTATAAAAGCAAACAAACAAACAAACAAACCTACTTTGAAGAGGTCTGGTGCTTGAGGTTTTATTTAGAGCCCTTCTATCACTGGGAGGCCACCTACTGCCTTGCCATGCAAATTTGACTGTGATAAATGTCCCTGAGAAACACGCTCAGCGGCAGTTTGCAGCTTTGGAACCTGAATCACCTGGAGTTTTGGCTTTATTTAGCATATTTCATCCCGTGATTTGTGTGTTTCTGGGCTTTACCCAGGCACCATCACCTCAGTAGGGCTAAGCGTCCAGCTGCCCATCGTGAAAATGTCTACAGGGAAATGATACTACATCATTCAGCATTTGCACCGTAATGTGAACAGTCAGGGACTCAGGCAGTCTTAACTCTGACATATCCTGATTTCCAAAGGCTTGCATTTTTAACAATAACTTTCTCAAGTTTTATAACACAATGTTCATTTTGGCTACATTCCCTGGGGCTTAACCCTGGAAAGATACTGACCCCAAAATTTAACTGCAGTCAGTAGGGTTTGAGACTATTTCAGCAGCTCTAACAAGGTTTTTACTAGACATGGCATGGGTCATGTCACAGGTTTTGTATAATGCAAAGGTTAGGAGGAAAGGTCTGCTACACCCATGATATCTGATAAAACTAATAACAACAAATGATTTAGCTTCCTAGATAAATAGACTAGACAAACAACTCTAAAGCATTTATTGCTTTGCCTTCAGGTACTTAGCAGTTGCTAAGCAGCAAAGATTCATGTGTCTTTCTGTCCTGTTTTTTGTTGTGTTGTTTGTTTGGGTTTTTTTTCCTCCAAATAATAAAGATAATTATAAAAGATTGATTTTATTATTTTTAATTGGATAAATGTGATATGGACATGAGTCATATCTCAGAGGCATGTATAGGCATTTCTTCCCATTTTGACCAGTTGATAATACCATAAAAGAAAAAGAAGTTCATCCTGCAGATTAGGAGCTCAAATATGTTGTCAACAAAAAACCATGAAGTTTAATTCTGTGCTGGTTAGAGTGTTGCTCTTTGCACTGCAATAGCACCAAAGAGCACCTGGCTTGCATAGAGACTTTGTTATACTAGATACAGTACCAAGACCTTGTCCCATGGCACTGGCAGCATATAGAGCAAGGACTAACAAAATGATGAAAACAAGGTAGCTGTATTCCCACTTTCAGAAGAGAGAATAACCCACAGGAATCTGGATTTCTCAAGAAGCCTTCAGGAATTGAATTAATTCTATAGTGAGCTTGGCACATGCAGCAGGAAAAAGGATGTGCTTATTTTATCAGAGTGTTTTTGCTGAGGAAATTCAGTTACAAAATACAAAGATAAGCTATGTAATGTTTTCAGCTATGAAGAGAGGTCTAAACAAATGTTGAAGCAACCTTAGTCTGTGTATGAATGATCTGCAAAAGGAAATCCTGTAAAATGCAAAGCAGGATCTGGTCCAAGATTTAGGAGAAAATGAACACTCCCCACATTCCCTGCACTTCTTTCCTAGTTTCCTTTTTTTTTTTTTTTGTTTTGTTTTGTTTTGTTTGCAAAGGAGGTGAGAGTCCCCATGTTCTCCATTATCTTTAAATGATGAGCATCAGCTAGGAACCATTTCAAGGTAGATAAAATTATGGTTCATGCTGTGATATCACTGCCTCTCCACCAGCTTCACAAGTCTTGATTTTCTATGGAGATGTCTTAAAATGTTAATGTTACAACATATCCCAGTGTACAGACAACCAGCTTGTACTGTGGTATTAGGTGTCAGTGCTGAACTGTTTAACAGTGGCTGCTTCGATGCTCCATGCCTCCAGTTATGTCTAACATATGAAAGTGTACAATCAGATCTATCTATTTCAGTAAAGAGCCATTAAGAAACACTGAGTAAATGCCTATTAGAAGCATTATGTAGGCAGATGTGTGTAACAGTCTTTCTAGTAATGAACCATGGATAAATGCCTACCGATGAACAGACTGCAGAATCGTAATGATTTGAGATAGACTGAATGATTTGAGTTCTGCTTCCAATATTGGTGTAAGTCAGAGGAAAAATCTGATTCTGCAAAAAGAGCTGGCAGTACCCAAGTAGTCAAGACCCTGCCAGCTGGGACTGGTTTTCAGCATATTCTACCTGCCTCAAAACATTGACATTAAAATAGGGAAACAGAAAGATCAGGTTTAATCTGTGCTGTCCAGCCAAAAGACTAAGCACTCTGGGTCAAGGTCACCCTGGAAACCAGTAGCAGAGCTGAAGATTGAACTGAGATGCCCAGTGTTTGGCATAAATGCCTCATCTCCGGCCCACCTCCAGAAGAGACCAGTCCCGCCATCTAAAAAGAGATGTCACCAGAGGTATTCTCTGGTGCTGTTATACAATCATCAGAAGAAAAGGCAGGAGCTGAGAGGGCTTTTGATACAGCCAGAGGTACATTGCAAATGATTATAAATACAGGAAAGAAAATGAGCTAAAGAAAGGGCAAGACAATGAAGTTGTCTTTATAGAGTGGAAGTAATTCTGCTGATATGCAGTAGCTCTCAGGAACTCAAGTTTCATAACTGAAACCTTGTGGTGCTAAAAATGTAAGGCAGTGTGGGATTGTATTCCTATGTAAGGGACCTAGAGTAAACATCAGTATAATTCTCTATGTGCCCCACAGGATGAGAAGTGCTTTGGAGACATGTTTGGGTCTTTCATGTCTGCAGCAAGCAATGTCACCTGATGATAATTCAAATGGACATTTGCACCTTATAAAAAAATCATCCCCAGCAATCTACTCCAAATTAAATATCCAGTACTCCGCATCACAGAAGACACCACTTCCACTAAATATTTCATAAGATGGAAGGAGCTGCCACAGAGGAAATATTTTTTTACAATGCCAAGGTGAATATGGACGTTATATTCTGAGTGTGGGAGAAGCAAAACAAACCAAAAGGACAAAAAGGCAAAAAATGGCAAGTCTCAGCGGTCAGCTAAATGTGTTTCTTTAGAGAGAAAGGAGATTTCTTATGACACCATTCCCAGGAGCACCACCATGGCTTAAAAGCATTCTCCTGTTCAGTTGAAGTTTATGTGCCTGTTTGATTGAGTGGAAGGAGTGCAGGGGAAAAATGAGAACACAAATGTATGTTTTGGCTGCCATACAGTCAATACAGTAACAGGTCGGCAGAAACATCAAAACACAATCAAGAGCTGTCCTCAGGGCTGTGAGTGAGCAAAATTTGTTGGGCAATCAGCCAAGGGAAAGGAGAAGAGGTCTTCTGTTGTTCTGGTAGCTCATCAAGAGGTGCTAAAGAAGAAAATTGAAATATCTTTATATTGAAACTAGAATCTCAGTTGTAATCGGCATGTGCAGTTTCATTACGTGTAGTGTAACACAGCTGCCGCTTTCTTTCCCCTGATGTGACTAAACGTTGGGGATGAGAAAGGTAATAGCGTATATATAAGTAGTGCACATACGGTTTGTAGCATGGTGCAAAAATTTTCGAACAGTGAGTTTGAGGTGGATGCAATACTCAGGAGCATTAAAGTCAAGAGTAAGTGATGCAGGGCATTGCAAGTAAGCGGTTATAACTGGTTATGTATTGCAACATCATAATTTTGCAAATGCTGCTTTACTCTCTAAACAAAACAAAACAGAACAACCCAACCAGGAACACCTGAGACTTTCAAGGCATTTTTTAGAACTTTCCTTTTTGAAAGTCAAGGAAGTAATCACCAGTGTTTAGCTCTCAGAAGCAACTGCAAAAGCTTATATAAGCAGCTTAAAACATTATATCCACATGTGAAAGGGACACATGTATAAACATCCATGACTCTGCACCTTCCAAGACTGGAAACAAGGACCCATTTTGCAAAAGGAGTCTGTGGTAGCCCTTTAGTGTGGATTCAAGATTGTATTTCTCATTCCAATATCTAGTTTTACACTCTATATCAGTGCTGAGAAAACTTTAAAATGACAACATTCTGATAAAGTTTAACAGAAAAAGCAAATAACTTTCACAAGCAATAGAAGTTTTAAGGTACAAGTAATTTCTTGCTCTTCCTATCACACTTCTTACTGGCCTTGGGGCAGGAATATGTTGGACAAAGAGGTAAGAAATGTACAATTCTGAAAAGAAATGCTAACGTTCCTATGGCAGATTGATTCACAGGAAAATGATAGATTGCTTGAAGCCTCCTGAAGGTTTGATCTCGTACAGAAGGCAAACCATTAAAGAGACATTATCAAATTATCATGTGGCTCTACAACTTTGTTATACATTCCTCTATATGTTTGCATGTGTAACATGCAAAGGGCTCAAAAGCATCTCTTGGGCTTGTGAAACCTAGCCCTTTGGTACAGTACCAAGTGACTTTCCTGATTCCCTTCATTAGCTCAGTGGTCACCATTTCCAAAACGGTTAGGGAGTTTTGCTTCGCTTAACCAACTGGCAAAGAGAACATCCTTCCTTTTGTGATAATGATCACCTTCAAGTTTCCAAAATAACTTTATTCACCAGCAGTTCATATGAAAGTATTTTTGTGACAATGTGTGATTTTTAGCTTTACTGAATCTCTGTCCTGACCTTTTCATATGCAGCTAGACTTGGTATGGAAGCTCCTCTGCTGGTCTGAGGAGCTTCCCTCTTGCTCTTTTGCTTCATGGATGACTTGCATTCATACAGCAGGAAAAAGCGTGATGATCTGGAAAGCATTTAAAGACTCTGTGGATGCTTGAGGAAAAATTTTGGTCTAAAATAAAACTTCTAGAGACATGCAATACTACAGAATCACAGAATGGTTGAGGTTGGAAGGGACCTCTGGAGGTCATTTTGTCCAACCCCCCTGCTCAAGCAGGGCCACTTAAAGCTGGCTGCCAGGGCCAAGGATGCGGACTCCACAACCTCTCTGAACAACCTGTACTAGTGTTTGACTATCCTCCCAGTAAAAAAAAAAAAAAGTCTTATGTTTAAATGGAATTTTCTGTATTTCAGTTTGTGCCCATTGCCTCTTGTCTGTTCACTGGGAACTACTGAGGAGAACTTTGCTCCCTCTTCTTCATTCCTTCCCTTCAAGTGTTTATGTATATTGAAAAGATCTCCCCGAGCCTTCTCTTCTCCAGGCTGGACCATCCCAGCTCCCTCAGCCTCTCTTCATATGACAGATGGTTCATCCCTTTATCATCTTAGTGGGCCTGGACTCACTCCAGTGTGCCCATGTCTTTCCTGTACTGGGTAGCCCAGTGCTGGATACAGCACACAGCGGGGAAGGATCACCTTCTCAGACCTACTGACAATGCTCTTCCTACTGCAGGCCGGGGGACTGTTGTCCTTCTTTGTTGTAAGGGTGCACTGCTGGCTCATGGTCAGCTTGGTGTGCACCAGGACCCCAAGTCCTCTTCTGCAGAGCTGCTTTCCAACCTCTGCCTGTGCCCAGGGTTATTCCTCCCCAGACACAGGGTGTATGGGGGTGTAGGTGGCAAGATGTTGTCAGGGGGGCTACAGGATTGGCTTCTGTGAGACCCCCCTCCTTGTCTGTGGGTCTGGTGGGCAGACAGAGGCCTCCAGGCCCAGAAGGGTGAGTCTCACTTGCTGCTGTCCCTCACTGCTCCCCCCCCTCCCAGCACAGCTGAGAAGCCCTATCTGAGAAGTATTGTCCCCATGCCTTCTCCTTCAGATGTCAGTACAGGAAATGTCATCAGATCTGTCATTTGAAAATGAAACAACACCTATTTGCTGTAAAAACCCTCCATGGATGATTTTCTCTATGTCCATATGTTGGTCTTGTTTCCATTCAAATTTTGGTTCTGTTAATCCCTGAGGGAAGAACATTCAACTGACTTTGGCGCAGCTGTAGGATGTTATAGCCCAACCCAACAGGTGTATTTGTGCACATGTGAAAAGAGATGATATTCAAAGCCATAAGTAGTCAAAGCTGTAAAACACCTCAAAACCCATGGATGAAACACATAGAAAAATGCTTCGAAATTATGTGCCTAAACCGTATGAAGTGCTGTCACACTGAAATATACCATGTGAGTGAAATAATATTGTAAATTAATTACTAGGCAGTCCAAATGTTTGTAGACTTCACCATAATGACCCTTTGGAATGTTTTTATCCCAGTAATAGAAATAATCTAGCTACAAGTACTTGTCAAGCATGATGGGGCAGGATAAACCAGCCTGCAAAGCTCATAAGGTGCTGTAATGAAAAGGCTTTCACCTCCATGTCTGATAAGTTTGAAACATTGAATATATGTCAGAAAAACTGATGTTGAGGCAACATAGACTTTTTGGCCAAGCACTGGGGTTATTCTTTTTCATTCTTATCACAGTCGTCTCTCCAGGGGACAAGAAGGAAGAATGCAGAAGTCCTCAACTTGCAGTACAACCAACAAAGGGTTTTCATTTCTTCTGTCTCTGCATACACTCTGTAAGTTGTATTGCAAACAATAACACAATAACTTTTGCTTTTCTCCTTTTCACGAGAATAAAGGCAGATGATAACAGTTAGTACCATCATTATTTGTGACCCTCCCACGTGTATACGCTGTAACAGCCAGGGCCAGATCTTCATATGCAGCCCTTACTATGAAGCCTGCTGAGTGCAACGGCTGCAGGGACTGGGATCTATAACTTAACTTGCATATCAAAGTTAAGTAATTTCACCTTCCTGAGCACTCGAGTCTATTCTGCAGATCAAACTACCCACAAAAGGCTATAAAGTACATGAATATTAATCAATCAGCACAACTGATCCATACCAGGTGATTTCTTCATAGCAGTTTTAACAACCTGCACTCAAAACAAGGCTGTTTTCTGCAGCATAAATGAGTCAAAATCCTTCAGGACATTAGGATTCATTCTCCAGGTTTGCCACAAGCCAGTTTGGTTTGTTTGTTTGTTTGTTTGTTTTTACCAGAATATTAATGTGATATCCACGGGGACCTAATTTAGGGCCACTATGAAAAGTGAATAAAGTATAGTAACTACTACTGTAGTAACTATACTAAAAGAATGACCCACCTAGATTCAGCAACCTTGCATGAAGCAGTGTGTAACAGCCTGGGAAGACCCATAGTAGCCCCAGCTTCCTTCTCATATGTACCATATGAATTTGCAGAGTACAGGTCACCAGGAACAACTGAGGAACACTCAAGACAGACCTGTTTTGACTTTCATCTCCTAATGTGCTGCTGTCCAAATTCAACAAAGTTTGAAAATACGTCATTTCTCCAGTATTTCCGTATAATCATCTTCTGTAGCTGCCGTATTTAAAGTGTACTGATCTTTTTACTGCTAATTTATTTTACTTTTTTTTTTTTTTTTACTTTCTAAGTATTGGGTCTTTAATGAATTGTGACATGTACTTTACTTTTGCTTATTATTAGCCTGACATGTGGCCTTTGTTTTCTTTAGCAATCTGTGGGTGGCCATGCACTCACCTATGAGCTTTGTATGAGCTAAACTACCAGACATGCAAGACTGATTTTATTGAAAACCAAATGACTATCCCAGAATTGCTTTCATATAACTGGAAAAACCTCTGTTTCCCTAAAGCCAGCCATGCAGGGCACTGAAGCCAAGAAAATGTCTCTCATTGACATCCCTGGGCTTTGGCTTCGGCCCTTTGCCAATGTTTTTATTTAAACGGGCTTTTAACAGTTTCATATATTCAACTTACCAATTCTCAAGTTCAGAAAGAGTAACCATGTTGTAGAGTTGAATTGTAATGTATCCCCTTCAAATCCATGCTGCTAGTAAAAATATTCATTCGATTACAGTGGCCGGCTGCCACCGTAGTTTATTTTGAAAGTACAAGCTAGTGCTGTGCTCTTCTGAAATCCGAGACTGGAAATTAGGCACAAGCGTCATACGTACAAAAGAAGAACTATCAAAGATCTGAGACCTCTGGAGTGATGGGGAGGGGAAAAAGGATTAGAAGGAGGAAACGTCTGCAGCAAGCCCTTGGAAAGGGAGAAACAAGCAGGTGCAGTGCCCCACACGTGCGGGGAGAAGGTAAAGGGGAGGAAACTGAAACAATTCTGCCGGGCTGAGGCTCTACAGATTTGCCGCTCTCCCTCTTTAAAGACTTTGACCCTGCCTCAGGACTGCCACCAAAGACTCCCTTCAACATGTCTCTCATATCTCATGGGGACCATGGGGGCTGAGGCTGCCCCCAAGACCATGCAGGGGCTGCTGAGTTTCAGCAGGACAGCACAGCCTCGAGGCCACTGGGGACCCCAAGGTGACATGAGGGATGCTGAAAGGAGTTGCCTTTCCCTAGTAATTGCATTTCCTCACCCTTTAATTTTGCTCAACACAACAGCTCTGTATAAGGCACAGTTTGTCTCCGAGCATGGTATACTTAAAGCGAAGGTAAATCTCATTACCTCAGTTCAGTCCAACAGTTTCAAGCTCCAGAAAACAAAATGGTTCTTAGTACTATGATGTGTTTATTGCCCTCAGTGTTGACAATTTTTCTCTTTTCTGAAAATTTTATTCTATTATAAAATCTGATGAAACTGAAGTGGAGAATTGCATTATATATAAGGAAATTCAGAAAAGTTTAAACTCATAATATATTTATTAAAAAAACACAGTTTGAGGATGTTGAGATATTTAGGGCATTTTGTATTCATTATTCTTTTATATGTAGCTTGCTGTTACATAAAATACTGAAGTAGTCTGTGGGGAATGAATTTAAGGCTTAAAGATGGTAAAGGAAGACACACACACTTAGCACATGAGCTAGGATGCTTCGTTTGTTATTTGGAGATATTGCTATATGTTGTGGTTTGACCCTGATTGGCAACCAAGCACCACACAGCCGCTCGCTCACCCTCCCCCTACCCCAGTGGAATGGGGGAGAGAATCAGGGGGGAAAAAAAACCAACCAAACCCCAAAACTCATGGGTTGAGATAAAGACAGTTTAATAGGACAGCAGAGAAAGAGAAAATAACAATAATAACAACAGAATACACAAAACAAGTGACACAAGTGATACACAATGCAATTGCTCACCACCTGATGCCCAGCCTGCCCCCAAGCAGCAACCACTCCCTCCCTGGCCAGCTCCCCCAGTTTATATACTGAGCTTGACATCAGGTGGTATGGAATAGCCCTGATGGCTAATTGGGATCAGCTGTCCTGCCTGCATTCCCTCCCAGATTCTTGTGCACCTGGCAGAGCATGGGAAGCTGAAAAGTGTAAACAACTGAAACCAGGACACTATAGTGGGGGGCAGGCTCACAGCCACGCGTACTGCGCAGCCGCCAAAGGACAGAATTGGTCCTGCTGTTCCCAGGCATTGCAGGAGTTAACGCTGAGTTTTCCTCTTCCTCTCCAAAGCTGATCAATGCAGGTCAACATTCTTCTTCCATCTTTCTGTGTTACAACAAAGCTGGGTTATTCGCTTTGAAAATACAGTTTTTAACATTTGTCAGTGTTATGCACCGTGTCTAGTTTGCAGCTAAAAAAACCCTAAAGACTTTCTTCACCTCTAGCTTAACCCATTTTGTAGTAAAACTGCAAAAGTGAATCAAGTCTCTCTGGCTTCCAAATGAAGTACCATAACACCAGCAGCATGGTGGCACCTACATGGAGTTCACAAGCTGGACAGAAGTTGAGCTGCGTGGTTCAATCCTGCCAGGACGTTTCAAAGTTTAGAGGTAAAATGGGAAGGAGGATTTCTGGAGAAAAAAAAAAATAATATCTAGGAATAACTGCTTGACATGATGGTCATTTTCATCAACTATAATAATTTCAATTAACATTATTGAACAAGAATTATAGACCTTATTTTCAAACTTCTATTTCCTTATAGGCAATTCATTTTACTTCTTATTTCCAATACATTATTAATTCTACCTTACATCCTATCTCATTCTGGTTTATCTCTTTTGGATGCCCAGTTACTTTTAATTAAATATACCTAACCATCTTTTAATTTATCCTGTAATTTGGAAACAAAAATGAAGAGTGCTGTAGTGGTTCTTGACTTTCTGAGGGAAAATACTTCTGTGCGGTGATGGAGGAATCCGAATGGCAATGCATCTATCATCAAATATCTGGCCCAGGCTGACAGCACACCGATTGTCCTGCCGCTCTTATCCTGTGGAAGTAGAAGATAACTTGTAGAGCTGTGTGGAAATGTCAAAACAGATAAAAGGCTACCCTCCACATTTTGTACATCCAAGAGGGGTGTTCTTGTGGGAACCAGCACCTGCAAGACAGGAAGATCAGCTGCTTAGACGCAACAAATGTATTTCAGCTTTGGAGATCGGTCTCCTTTTCCAGGGCTTTTCTGAGGCCTCTGTGCCAGTGTATGAATATCAGGCGTTCAGTCATAGGCAATCTCCACCTGACATTGTCTGAAAATCAGGAATCTTTGCTGCATGTTGAGCTGAGCATTCAAAATCCCTTTTATCATAGGGCTTGGGCGCTCTGGCAGTGTTACTAGAAGCACTAACTGAAGATGAGCCACTATTTACTGAGGATACTCTCGTAGCTGGAACAGGTGGAGGGTCACTCCTGTGTCTCAAGACTTTTGGGGTGGGATTTATGGTGTTTCCTGGCCTCTGATCATTGATTTGCTTATTAGGCAAGATGAAAGTAAATGTCCTCCCTAGCTCAATGTTAAAAGAAATATTTCACACGACTTTTCTTCGTGGTGCTCTTTTCAAGTTTAGACCATGGCTACTCAGAATACCCTCCAGCAGTGATGTATGTGCACAAGTCAAAGATATTGTCACCTTATCAATAGAATGAGGAGGAATATTAAACATGATAGCGTGTCATTCTGAATCAACTTTAAAATCTCTTGTTTTGGAACAAGTTGTAAAGTGATTATTCATTTTAGATAGAAGTTGGTGCAGATTTATTCTTGTCTTCTTTTTCCTGAAAATGATAGATAGTAAGATTTTTTTTTAAGCTGCCTTAGGGATTGAGACTCTTTATCCTTTGGGTGAGGTTGATACCTCTGACCAAGTCTGTAAAATTTCTTAATGAGTGCAGCGTACTAAATCAGGTTTGCCTTAGACACTCTGCTTTGCAAATTAAAAATGAATAAACAACCCCCTCCATGTTCTTGGACTAATAAATTTCAGTATTTTTCCCTGTAATTAAAAAATGCTTGATTCAAATGGAAGCTTTGTACTCATAACTTGAGAAGGTGATGTTGTATGATGACCATGCAGGGAAAATGTTTTTTCTTCAAAAATAAACGTGAATCTGCCATCTGCCATGCAGAGTTGTCTTTAAAAAAACAGCAGGCAACACAGAAGATAAGGATTTTTTCCTACTATGTACATACCCAGACAGACATGCCTTTTAGATGTGCACATAGGTTCCCAGCACTGTGCATTAATAAATTAACCACCTGTTTCAGAAAGATTTAAAAGATTTCACTGAATTTTGTTGAAATGAATCCTGTCTGTGTACAATTTATCTATTTTTATTTTATCTACAGCAGTTCCAAAGGTGCTAAAGGATAAGGAGGTCAGAATTTATAAGCGTTCAGGAAGGAAATTTGGTGAACTAAAAGATTGTAATTACTGATGGAATAGAGGATTGATCATTTTCTTTCAGAGTAGTTGATTCAAATCCAACCTAAGATGCTCAATTGCAGATACATACGTGTGTGTGTGTGTGTGTGTGTGTGTATGTAATGTACGTATATGAATTTTTATTCAGCTGAGTAACAGCTGAGTGCCTGTAACTATTCATGTGCACAGAACTACTCAAGTAAGTATATGCTGGGAAATTAAGGGCCTAAGTCTGTATTTTGAGGAAATTGTTACTATTTGATTTATAATACAGCATACAGGTATATAGGTACTTTTAGAAAACGGCAGAGCTAAAATATTGGTGCCAGTAGGCCAGCTGTTAACACAGCTGGAATTAAACAAGGATTCCCCCCTTTTCCCAAACAAACACAGAAAGCAAACCCTTATCAGCTTGTGTTCATCAGAAAGCTGGCAGGCTATTGACTACTGTCAGGAGAGATCTGCGACCACAAGCTATCTATGCTATTGATAATCCTATAATTAAATGGGCCACAGATTTAATGTAGTTTGCTCTATTTTTATATTTGTTACAATATTACTAATATTCTTGCTAATATAATTGTGGATATAAGGAATTTTCATTCAATTATAGACATCAAAACTGTTTATAGTTCAATCTCTGTTGAATGGCTGATTTCTTTTCTCTTTTTATTTTCCCTCAAAGTGTTTTAGGTGCTATCTGAAATAAGAGAGAGAAAGAATAAAAAATAAATAAAAAAATAAAAGGAAAAAAAAAGAAGGAAAAACAAAAATTGAAACTCCTTAAAGAAAGAGGCTTTTTTGAAAAAATGAGTCCAGTTTCTGGGGTAAACATTTAAACTTTTGGCTGATTATTTTATCTGAATCTCTGAACTACCTGCTAATGAGAAATTGGAGCCAGCCATTTTCTACCCTCAACTAGAATGAGCAAAACTGAGATTTCTATTTAAAGTAGGTAAGCTCTGATTTATTAAAGGAGCATGGACCCTTGTAAAAACCTGATACACTTTGAGACAGCATTTCAAACATTACTTGTTCAGTAGTTCTGAGTGATTTATAAAAACACTTTATTTTGTTAGTTTAGAAGACTAGTATTTCAATTGTGGATTTTTTTTTTTTTCCTTTCTTGCTTGCTACAGACACACTGAAATAAAAATGCATCTGCAGGTAAAATAGACATATGTATAGACAATATTTTGCTTTTTAGTAGCAAAGAAGTGGCCTGAAGGTTTCTTCCTTGCAGAGGCATGATTTTTAAAAGACTAGAATTTTGAGACATTCTTTTTATCTCGAGTATGAAGAGATTTTAACACTAAAAATTGGTAATAAAAGTTATCTAAACTGTAATCAATTTTCAACATTTCATCATTGCAAATATATTCCATTCAGAAAGTGACACCCAGCATTGTCACAGTATTTATGGCGTGTGGGGCAAATGTTGGGTTGGCAACATTTGAAAATCATGTAAAAGAGAAGACTGAGTAGGATTTCCAAAAACTCCCACAAAAGCAGGTGATTGTATAATATAATAGATGAGATATGTATCTCTCTATATCTATAGCATATTCTAATGGTACAGTAGATCTTGTAATACAGAGTGCAGTTCTGTTCATGTCCCTTTAGAATGTATATGGGGGTTTTAGATTACAGGAACAATTAAACATCTATACAAAATGTTTGTACTTATTTTCCATTAAAAAGCAATAAAAAGACATATGATCAAGCCACCAATCAAAAGGGGGAAAAAAAGGCAAAAAAAGGAAAGGAATTACTGACAGTTAATTCCATTTTACTTGTTTTATAATAATGCTAGATAAACATATATAATTAAATTGAAAGCAATTAATTTAAAGTTAGTAAAAGGAATTATTATTTTACATAACATACAATTAGCTTTTAAAACTTTTTGTCAGAAGCTGTGATTGAAGTTGAGAGCATCACCTAGCCTCTGTGTATTAAGTTTTTTAACACTTCACAAGTGAATTAGGTGGGCATTTTTGCACTATGGGAATGAGGACACAAGAGTTTCCCAAGATGAAAAAAAATGTTTGAAATAGTTTTTCTTGTATCTCCCCTTGAAGACAGGTTCCAGACCATCATTAAGACATGGTTCTAGATTGAATCAATCACCACATCAGTTCTTACATAGCTTTATGAAAAGGTCCTTATTCACTGGAGATTAAGGCATGAATATCAGTCTTATGTACAGTGTCGTAAGCGAGACGTCATATTTTACATGGTGTTTCATCCATTGTAGTATCCACCTGAATTCTGAGACAATTTTGACCCAATTGGTAAATCAATTTTTGGGAGGCCTATTTTTAAGAATTTTGGGAGGCCTAACAATCTTTAAACAGACAAATACCATGCCAGGCCCTTGCTCTGAACCAATAAGATTAAGCTAAAACCCTAATTAAGACTGGTTTGCCTATCCAAATAGTGCTTGGGAGTATCATCAAAGTAATGCTCAAACAAGTCTGAAGAAACTTTATATACTGCTTTCCACAGCTAAGGAGGAAGAAAACCTAAAATGGCTGAAAGATTACTGTGGATAAGGAAACAAATACAGCTGCTGAGAAAACCAGAGAGACAAAAATACTTGCAAATTCTTCCTTATAACATGTGCTCATTGCAACACTGAATTAGACATTGACTCCTCTACACCAAGCCTACTTTTACTGCAGGAGCAGTCCATTTCATGAGTCTGCTTGCCTTAGGAGGGCAAAGTGGGGAGCTCTGTTGTGACAGGAATGCCTTGGTTGGATACCGCAGGTAGCAGAGCCGAGTCCCACTCACACAAACAGCAACTTGCTGCAGTTCTTCTCACTTCAAAGTAGTATTTCATCTCTTTCAAGATCGTATACCATAGCACAGAGGAAATACCACTCTGAGATTGTCAGCAACATTCCTCACTGCTCAAGTGGCTTCCTTTGAACAGCTGTTAAGATATGGTTTTAGCTTCATATTTGCTCTGAAAGAATAGAAAATAATCAGTACAAGTTGGAAAGAGAAGAAAAAAAAACAACAACAAAAAAAAAAACAGCCAACAAACATTTATATTCCCAGGCAGACACCTTATTTGTATTGCACTTAAGGTCAAACAGCAGCAGCACCCATTTGTTTTTAACTGACACTCGGACCCCGTGTCCTACTGTGCAAGATGAAATGCAACGAGGGAGTAATCGCTCCTCTCTCTTACCTTAGGGCAAAATGGCTGGTGTTGCTGCAGACTGAGTCTCAGAGGGAAACAAAGAACGCAGCACATTTTGCTGTGGCTGTGCATGTGTGGATAAAATACAATGGAAACTGAGGGCACGATCCAAATCCCTGCGATCCAAGCCACTGTGAATATTCCCAGAAAAGTCTTCCTGTATCCCTTCTAGCATCACTTCCCAGCGTAGGGAAGTGCCAATGGTGGAGCAACTGCAGAAGCACTTCTTCCATTGTCTCATCCTAAAACAGGGAGCAGGAAGTCCTAAAGGAAGAGATGCAGGGAGTGGCTTTAGCCTTTCAGCTCTGTGAGGAGCAGGGAGAAACACTGTTCAAAGGCTCATCACGCTCATATGCTCATCACTGCTTTAGCTACAGTCAGTGACACAGCAGAAACTCTCCCCATCTCCCTAAAATCAGTAATGGGATGTAGTGCAGACAGAAAAGTCACACTGAACACTGCTTTTACAGCAAAAATGCAAAGGGAGAGAAGTGGTTTATGAATTATTTGATGTGTATGAGGTATCTTAAGGCACAGTAAAAATTAATGAAGTTGTTACATAATCACCAAGTTCAACAATTTTGTTGCCAATAACTCTATGACAATTTAGCATTGTTTTCCTTTACCACTTTTTCTGGAGTTGAGCAAAATGCAACAACTACTTCCCTTTATGTGTTCTAAGGGCATAATAGAGCAATGCTTGTTGTTTGTAGAATAATCGCCAGAACAGCTTTGCATAATCAGTTACAGCCAAAACTCATTTGCAGTACCTGTATCAATTACCTATGTGGAACATTTTTGGCTCCTACCTGGCTTGCAGGAATTTTGGCTGAATTTCAAGACAAGCTTTTAAAGCTGATTTGAACCAACATTACATCAACTGAAGCTAAGGAAAAGATTTGCATGAATGAAAAATGAAAGAGGTGCTTTAGTTTCTTATATGATCCATATAGCTATTTTGATTTTTCCTTAAAATTTGTGTAAAAACATAGTTAAAAAAATTTTAATCACATATGTCATTTGTCTTGAATGAGAGAATTTCTCACAATTTCAACTCTGTGTGATTATTATTTGGAGGAGAGCTGTAGCAGTGCACTCTTTGCTGACACTTGGAAAATACAGTAAATATTTTGCAGAACATGTCAGCGACTCTTAGCTTTGTGTGTAACACTGAACTTTCATGAAGGTGTTATTATTAAGGATTTACTACAACATTGCCTTTTAATAGGATCATAAATCTTTAATTACAGTTCAATACAGTACCAACTAAAATTGCTTTTGGAATGAAACATTTATATTAAATGATATGAATAATAAATTTCTTTCAGAGGTAAAGAAATCATAACTTCTCTGGGAGAAGTTAAGGTGTGCAAAACTCCCACTGACTTCAAAGGATGCCAGCGTCTGTCCACTGATTAACGTGGAATTTACCTAGTCTGTCACTACTATTTTTACTACTTTTAAAGCCCATTAAAAATTCAGGTCCCTCTGTGATTGTTGTATTTATATTTGTTCTTTAAATTCACAATGGTGTCAGCTCTAATTACATACGAGATCTCATCCCAGGGAAGTGGCTTGGCGTGGCATGTCCTGCTGCTGCCATGGAGAAGATCAAGGCAGTGGACAAACAGCAGGTTGGTGGACAGTTTTCTTCAAAAATCAAGAGTGTTTGTTGAAACTGTATGAAAACTACAATTGGAGTTTCTTGATGGTTGAAACATGGATGTCCATTACTGTCATTACAGCTGCAATTTCAGCTCCAGCTTAGTTCGCTTCCCTGCAATGACCTTTTTCTGAGCACTCTTCTCCTCAGGCTCTGAGGCTGTCTGTGGTCGCAGGGCTGTGCAAAGGGAGGAGGCTTTGTGCCTCAGTGATGGAGTTCAAATGCTGTAGTGATGGCAAAGCTTTTAAAACATGCAAACCTGCGTATTATTACTTGGAGGGATCTTTTAGGTGTCTCCCAAAGGGATAATTTCTAGGACCATAGCTTTAATTCCCATTGTACTCAGTTCAGAGGGCAGCTAGGGGGAGACCCACAGAATGGGAGACGTGGGGCAGACAACATATATGCTACTGAGAGTGTATAATGCAGTTTAATATTTTCCTGTTAGCAACAGTTTATTTTGCTTTGTTTTTCAAAAAGCAGCTGACATTTATATGGGAATGTTTTTTGGACTGTACCTTTAGATTACACCCATAAGTGAAAGGCAGTATATCCTACCTACTCCTAAACTTTCATTCAAGGCAGAGAGGATATCTCTGCCAAAGAGAGTGAGCTGCACTAGAAAAATGTTCTTTGCAGCTGTGTCCTGAATGGATGTGTAAAGAGGTAATGCTTCAATTGCAAGGCATGGGAAAAAGGGGACACTGTTTTCACAGCAAATATTTTCCAGCCCACTGATGTAAAACCTTGTGTTTCCNCTGATGTAAAACCTTGTGTTTCCTTATTAGAGTATATGACACAGGGAATTCTTTCATACTTGCAGATACACTGGGCAAAGCAAATGTTGCATTTGGTGAACCTGCATTACAACAGCTGCTGGCTTAAGCAATCCTTTCTGCTGTATAAGTGTATGTAAGTATAAAAGACCATTGGCAAGCAAGGTTAGTATTGGCACCGAGGCTGTTCCACAGACTGTCAATTAAAAGGTAAAATTAAGGTGATTTTGCAAGTGAAACCGAATTTGCATTCTTCATATGCAAATTTGCCTAACTGACATGTTTTTATTACAAAGATTAAAACACTGAGAAAGCTACCTTTGTACTGTTCCCCTTATCCCTCTCTTGACTGACATTACTGTCCTTGTGCCTCTGTTTTTTAAAAAACTGCCTCTGCTTCCCTCTCAGATCTGGGGTACCAACACAGTGATTCAAAGGTAAGATTGCAATGCATTACCTTTTACTAACTTGAAAAACCATAGAAAGTGAAGCAGCAGTAGCATAGGCATCAGTCTGGCTAGACCGCATACTGAAGAGCTCTGGCAGGTGGAGACAGTTTGCGTTGAAACTCAGGATGGTACATCCATTCTGGCATGGCCATCGAAGTCAACTAGTTTAAAGGTGGTATACCGATACTGACTCCCTGCTCTGCAATCCTCCAAACACATGTAGATGCAACTTAGCACATCCCTGACTATTGTACTTGCTTCTGTCCTTCAGAAATAACTTTTGTCCCATGGCCTAGAAGCAGTTGTAACACTGGCATTGGTTAGCTGGCAAACTTGCAAGTTTGAATGTTTTTTCAGTAATAACTCAATGGTAATTTTTTTGGACGTAGCACTTTGAGACATGGTTTAGTGGACATGGTCTTGTTGGGTTGACAGTTGGACTAGATGATCTCAGAGGTCTTTTCCAACCTTAATGATTCTATGATTCCTTCCCACAGTTACCGAGTCTTACAGCTTGTGGTGAATATTTCCAAAATTGGTACAATGGCTACGTTATCCACTGGCACGCACTGAGAGGAATGCACCTGTAGAGTGAAATGGTAGCGAGGATGCCACATTTCAGGCTTTTTCTGTTTTTATTAATCCAGACTGCCTTGCATGTGCTGAACACCCATTTGCAGTTGGGATGCATTATGTGTGCTGCTGGTGTACATCTTCTGGGATACTTCTATCCAAAAGGAACGCAGTTTGTGTGAGAGCTGGGGTTTAGGTAATGCCACAGTGCAGGCAAACAGCAATATCACTGGGCTGGGGAGGAGGATGAAGTAAAGGTTGCCTAAAGGTTGCCTAAATCTCTTAATCTAAAACAGCAAAGAGTGCTATGCATTAATTAAAGTGTTATGGTTTATTGCAGATAAAATGAGTGGAGTTGGATGATTGAATGGTGCATTCCCAAAAGTAGCAAATTTAGATTTTTTTTTTTATCTGATTTAAAGAATTTTTCAGTTTTACTCTGGGTTTTCAGTGCTTAGCTCTGTTTAACTGCAGAATTGCCTTCAGTTACCAGTACACTCTAATTTTTAACACCACCATATATTGGACATATATGCAAAAAGTTATAACCTACCTGAGTTTTTGCAATCTATTTTCACAGTCCATTCCCTTTGGCAATCCAACTTGTGATTTTGTTTTTTAATATACTTTACGGAAAAGTTTAGGTAGCTTAAAATGACAAGAAAAAAACATTCAAGAACGTTTGCATTTTTCTTTTCCTAATATATTGCTAGCTTATTAGATTACGCTCAGAAATGAATGCCACAAATAATTTGCCAAAGTCTGTGAAATACCCATATAAAACAAATTTCAGATTAACATTTTTTTTTTATATCAAGCCTTCATAGCAGAACAAGCAATTAATTAAATATTTCCTTAGC